>CAIGRT010157241.1:0-22628 GCA_903798405.1 Fraxinus platypoda
ATCTTGAAATCTTGAATCTCTTTAATAGTGTTTTGATGAATCTCCACTTGCGTCTTCTCTTCTTTGCCCAAAAAATAGGTTTGAATCTCCACTTTATTGAATTCTTACAAATCTCCTTCATTTATCTCACAAAAACTATGAATTCTCCTCATTTGATGATAATAATTGATGATTATTGGAGTATGAGATGTATATGAAAGGTCCCCCCAATATGTATCCTAATGTTAAGTATTTGTAGGAGACGAAAATTGGTTGAAAATCAGTTCCAAATTCGTATTTCCAATCGAATAAGGAAAGTTTCATTCGCGCGCAGAATTTTTTGTCTCTGCACAGCAGTCAGTATTTTGGCCATAACTTTCTCTCCTGATATCCGATTGAGGCGATTCAAAATGAGTTAGAAATCTAACTCAAAGGGCTACGACATTTATAGAGGTATAATGTTTCCAATTCGGACGTTTACTATGCCAAAAAGTCTCAATATTTGGCTAAAAATATGGAATATAACTTGAGCGATTGGAAATTGATTTTGATCATATTCCATTTATTTTTGAGTTCTAATTCCATCCAATTATCTCCTAGCAATCTTCAAAGTAACTTCTTGTGTCCAAATCAACTATTAAATAATTACAATTTGGCCCTCAAGCTTTGGATTTTGCTATTTTTCACCATTTTTCGCTTCTTTCTTTCGATTCCTTGTTCAACTATTGAGTTTTACCTATATAACATAAAATACAACAATTTATGATATATTTTGTCAGAAGAACTATCAAATATTGTTATTTTACACCCCGAATAAGTGTATAAAATACATTTATCATACTCCATTTGAAAATCTATAAGATTTTAGTCCACTAATACCTTTGGATTGAATTCATTTACCTGTTGATGAAAGAGGTAACTTAGATGGAAAGAAGAAGGTCGAATTGGTCATATCCCTCCATGAGAAGGTACAGTGCCAGATTGAGAAGAAAAATGGGCATTATGCTTCTCAAACAAATAAGGGACGAAAGCGCGTTACATTTGAATAAGAAGATTGGGTTTGGGTGCATATGAGAAATGAGCATTTTCCGGCTCAAAGGAAGTCAAAGTTGTAATCGAAATGCAATGGACCATTCCAAATCCTTGAAAAGATCAATGACAATGCCAACAAGTTAGATCTTCCTCGTGAGTATAATGTTTCGGCTACCTTTAATGTCTCTGATTTTTCTTTTTTTTTTATGCATGTACAGATTCGAGATCGAATCCTTTCGAAGAGGGAAGGAATGCTGTGATTCATGATACGAGGGCAAGTCTGGGCAAGGATCCATTGATCATTAAGAAAGGGCATATAACTAGGTCGCGAGCGAAGCAGGTTAAAAAAAAGAAATGGGACTACTTGCTCAAGCCACGATAGACGAAACATTAATTACAACAAGTAAAAGGACAAGTTTCATATTGGACATGGAAGACGGAACAAGATGGATCAACTTGATTCGAGCAGCGAATGAGGGAGCTGAAATGAAGACCTATGCAACCGCATAGGGTAACTAAGCATGCGGCCGCATAGCCCCTTACCGAAACTCAGTTGAAGGCTGATTACCGATCTATGCGACCGCATGCCATTAGCCTATGCGACCGCATAGTTCAAACTAGGACGCGTATTTTTCAAATTTCGCCTAGAATTCTATTTTAGTTAAAGCTCTTGTGTGGTATATTTTGATATCTTTTAAGGCTTAATTCCTTTTTGAGTAGGTTTTATGGGTTCCATATAAATAGGACTCATTCCATTCATTGTAAAAAACATACAATTATTGAGATATTAATTGCAAGGCATTATTACTTTCTTCTTGTTTTTTCATCCAATTAATTCTGAACTTATCAAAATTATTTCTTGTGGCGTTCAAACAAACCAAGTGAAATTCTTGAGTCGTATAATCACAGGATCAACATATTATCGGCGATTGTGTCGGTTCCTTGGTTCAATGTTTTTGAATCAAGCTTAAACATTGATTCTGACTTTCTTGGGGTTGAATCAATTTTGTGTGGGTTTCATAGCTACTAGTACTACGTGGTTTCGCAATATAGGAGCTTTCATCCTGAGTGGATATTGGATTTTCTAGATGTTCGCAAAGAGAATGCTGAGAACAAATCTTTTTAAAGGGACACTTCGCAAGCCACTAGGGCTTCTAACAATCCGTCCGCTTCAGTCGAACCTTCCCACCTTACAAATTCTGTAATTATTCCTTCCAACGAAGCCAGACTACAATGAGGAAAATCAATAGCTCTATGATATTTTCCCTTTAACACCTGAGTGCCAAGTTGTAGGAAAAGTGAATATAACATGCCAAGATGAAGTGCGCTTTGCTTTGGCTTGTAAGATCAAGAGGTAAGAGACCAATACAGAATGATTTTGAGAGATTCTAGAAAAAAGGAAAAATATTTCATACTAGGTAAGTTTTCTATTTTCTTTCGTTAACAAAACTGTTTTCTAGTAATGAGTTAGACATTGTTCACATCAAACTTTTAACTCAATAGCACTCGGTGGATTTACAATATATAGAAAATGAAAATATATTAGTGTTAACAATTTGAAAATCTGGGATTAAAATGCTATTGGAATTTGGAATATTAGATTAAGGACTAATGACAACTTTTCTTTGAGAAATGGTCGAGAAGAAAATTTGGTTGGTTGTAATGGGAAATGCAAAAATTAAAAATTCAGGAATTCTGAAAGTGAAGAAAACCAGCAGCGGGCGATTGGGAAGTTAACGTGTCATGTGTCGGGCAGATCAGTTGATGTGGGTCCCGCACCAGCATCACTACGTTAAAGCTGTTAGGTTCCCATCCCATAAAGAACTTATCTGATGATTCAAATGCTGAATTTTATTACAAATTATAATGACATAACTCAAAATTTCCTTTTATGTCCATAGACTAATTATCAGTTGTTCATAGTACCAAGTGCACATTATCGTAATAAATAATATAGTGATAGAGTTTAGTATCACAACAACGACATTATTAGAGTTAACCAAGCATTCAACTATTGACTAAATAATTGAAAGAATTAAAAACAAATACTTAAAAGTCAAAACATGAAAATTAAAATACAACTACCAAAACTGAACTACATCGTTAATTTGTCCTAACTAAAAAGTTTAGTTCATTATCGAATTACAAGAATATTTGTTCTCTCTCTCTCTCAAACCTAAGATTGGGTTAACCTCTGTTCCAAGGCATTAGATATAAACTAGAGGGCTAGGACTTTTGAGCAAAACTTCCCCAGTATACCCCTTCTTTCGCAAGTTAAGTCAAAATCAGGCGACAATTTCTTAATTTTCGCCGGCACAATAATTTGTTCGCGTTCATGAAAAATGTAAGTGAGATCTCATATTAGTCTTCATTTTCACCTTGTTCATCCACTTGTGTGGCTCTGGTGTTGCATATGAGTCATCGTGTCTCAACACACCAACTCAACCCTCTCAATTCTCTTTCCATTCTTATTTTGCTCAATGCTTCGTCAAAACTGGAGGCTTGTCTCTAAAACACAAAACCTTGAGTATATTGGTAAATCAAGTGGTAAATTAATAGCAACAAAGAAATAATCATCATTTTTTTTTAAAATTTTATACACGTTTGTTTCTTCAACTTAATTAGACTTGATATTATTTATGCAAATATGTTGCTTAGAATTATAAATAAATTTTGGTTTGAGCAATTATATGCATGAGATAGAACACTAATTAAAACAAATAAATTTCATTTTCTTTAATTATAAAAGTACTCAAATTACAAATTACAACGGTGGTTAATTTTATTCCATTGAAATAAATGAAGACCAGATGGTGGTATAAATTTGAGTAATACTACTCATAGTCAGCGATTGCAGTAGTTGTCATATGTGTAACTTTCTCAGCGATTGCAGTAGTTGTCATATGTGTAACTTTCTTATTGAGGCATTAGCTTGTTATTTGAGACATCAAAATTACAGGAAATTAATGCCTCAAATAACAAGGTGCCATATAGGATGCGACGTAGAGCGCTTACTACAAATAGCATTATTCAAATTAGTCTCATGGAGCAGACTGTCTTGCACTCTGAGCATGATGAAGTGCAATGAACAAATGAGATAAATCTGTCATGGCATGAGATTGCCTTGACATAATTCCAGCAGTTGAGGGATTTTGAGATAATATAATTTCATATCCATCATGATATGAATCCATGCCTTCTGCCATAAGTTGCCAAACTAAACTTCCACTCATTGTTCCACCTGTTCTTGCAGATCTGTATATATCTCTGTATACATCGCCCATGTATAAATCTCTAGCATTCAAACTGTATCCTGGATCTCTGCTAGATTTTCCGAATTCGGCTATGACAAGTGGCTTCTTCAAAATTCCTCTTGCATCATCCCAGTGGCTCGACATCCATCTTTCCATAAAAGCCATTTGTTCATTGTCACTTTTCCCAGATAACCTTGTCACAGATATTAGTCCTAGTTAAATTCAATATTCTTCCCAAATTACATTATAAAATAATAAATTATTAACTCACCAGATATCAGGATATGCATGTATGGTAGCGAAATCGATCTCTCTGATAAGGTTGTTGCTAATGAAATCCGCCCCGACTTGGTAACCTGGATTGACTTGCTTCCTTTCTGGCTTTGTGTCTCCATAAAATCCTTCCATGCCAATCTCAAGCAAGTGTCTCCTATCTAGAGACTTCAAAAAAATTGCCATTTCTTGAACCCAACCCTGTTATTTTAAGAAATTTTTGAAAACATCAAATATTTATTAGAAGAAAGTAAATGTTTGGAAATGCAAATGTCTTGTAGTATGTAATATCTTACATTGACTGTTTTTCCAGTGTAATCGGCTTGGCAGCGAGGCTCATTCATGAGTTCCCATGCCATGATCGTGGGATCGTCCTTATAAGTAATTTTGGTGATCGAGTTGAACCTTGTAACAATTCTCTGCAACGTACACAAAGAAATTACCAAAATTTTGAACGCGTGTACATGCAGAGGAAATACTCAAAATTGAATTCAATTTCTCACCCTAATGTGGTTCTTGTAATAATCTTTAAGCACTTGATTTGTGTAGAAATCATCTTCACTGTTAATCTGTACTCCTGCATTTCTTGCCCATTGAGCATATTGCGGTTTTCCGCCGAAATCATTGTAATTGTTGACGAAGCTCAATATCAGACGAATCCCATATTTTCTTGCTTCAGAAATCACAAAATCTAGTCCCTGAGATTCATGTAACATCCATATTAATTAATAAAAAAAATTACTTAACCTTAATTTTGAAAATAGTTAAGCAACCTGAAATACACTTTCATCATATGTCCCGGGAGATATTTGTAGTGCACGATCACCTCCATCACTGAAAGCCCATGTTCTGCAAACAGTTAAGCCAGCAGCGGATGCATCTCTGAATACGTCAGAGACTTTGTGCCTCTCGCTCGGATCGGCCGATACATGCATCATCCAGTAGGCATTGAATCCATTGAATAGAAAAGGCGAGCCATTGAGAACAAAATGAGAATCTCTTGTTGTAACAAACCCTGCATTTCCATTTCCCAGAACCCTAGCTTCAGAAGCTGCAAGAACTAAGAACAATAAAACTCCAAAAACACAACTTATTCTGCTAAAAGAAGCCATTAATTATCCTATGATCAGAATGTAATGCAGGAGAAGATGTGATAACTTGTGAGTAAGTATGAACATTTGTGGCAGCTATTTATAATGAATTAGAGGTAGCTAAAAATAGAAAGCGTAGCGTGAAATAAGTAGTTTTTCGGTGGTTTAAGAAGTTAGTAACAATTCTTAACTTTTTAATAGTTTTTCATTTCTTCTATATGTAGAAAAGTGTGCAGGGTTTTAGAGAAAGTGATAATTAGTTGAAAGAAATTGGGAACATCAGCTGAAGAAACCGTGGGATGACCATAGGAAGAGTTACTAAATATAGCTTACTGGTTTTATGTTCTTATCCATGTGGGTTGTTTTAGCCATGAAACTGTTTTGCATGTGCAGATTCCTATAGAAAAATGAAATTTATGACTCTTCAAATATTCAAAAGATAAAATTTAACACTCAATTTAATTCGTTCTTATTGTCTTGAAGAAAGAGGTCAAGATTTACGAGTTAGTTTCTTGATCTAGACACATGTGAAGATGAATTGAAAAATAATTGTTTGAGAAGTGATTAACGAAATAAGGACAATAAAATTGAAATCCTATATGAGACAGTTTGGCAATGGGCCTAGGAATCACTTCTGTTGTTACACAACATTATCTAGCTAAGTTTACGTTTTTTTAGTATGTTCAATGGATATATATAGTTAACATCTGTACACACGAGTCTAACGATCATCACGAGTTTGTTTTGGCTCTCATTTGTAAATATATAAATGTATTTCTCTCCGCATGTATAATAAAGGTTGTTAATTATGATGATATAAGAATATCATCTCGTATATTATTACTTTCTTTTCATTAAGAGTTTGTTTGGGATAACTTAAAAACTGGCTAAAAAATTAATGTCAAAATCAACAATTAATTTTGATTATATATTTCATTAGACGGACAACTTTTATTAACTTTTCACTCACGCATTTTATGAATTTTTATCAAAATCAACTAATTTTTTTATCAAATGTTTTGTCATACCCAAATCTTATTACTGGAACGTTGAAAATTGGCATTGACTCAATCTAATTAAATTTTGAGGAAATTATAAGAAATGTCAACTTTTTCATGGTCATTTGTAAAAATGTCCTAAATTTGTTTAATATCCATTTTGCAATATTTTAGACCAAAATACCCTTGTTAATAATTTATAATTCCACACTAAAGATAAATATGTGCATACAATTAAATATTTTGTTGGCCAATAAAATTTTGACACATAACCTACTCTACTTATTTCAAAAGTACACAAATCACAATAAATGCTATATTTTTCATTGACACGTATATAAAATATCGAGAATTACATTTCAAATGTCAAGAACTTTATAAAATGTAGAGAATTCTCATTTTTGGAAAGAAATCTCGTTCTAGATAAATGAAGTATCAAGATCAATAGGGTTCAATTATCGATAACAACTTTTAGAATATCGAGAACGTCATTTTAGTGTAGCTTCTCATGGAAGCTATTTATTCTTCTCAAAATTTGTGAAAATTTGAGAAAAAAATTGCTTCATTTTTCATTAAGTGTATAATAGACAATTTAATACTAAATTTGGTCATTTTTGCAAGAGTTATCAAAATTATTATACTTTTTAATTGACAAGCATAAAATTTGCCATTTTTGTAAATTCCCCTTGAATTTTTACTCAAATGCTGTTGGCCTAAAAATATGTGTCAATAGAATCTCGATCACTTTCCATTTACGTAGACGTCACTTACACAATCGAACACCCCGTTAGTATGCAAAGGCCGTCGGTCGAGAAAAAGACTCGACGATCGTTTGCACTCTAACTGTCAAATCAACCGCCGAACGAGAGATAAATGAGTGCAATAGACGGGAGAGAGGATTTGAATAGGATTACAATACATACATCTATTGTGAAGTGATATCGCATATATATAGCCCCCGTTTGTTTCTCATTTTTCATCCATAAAAATGAAAAATATGACTGTTATACATCACATCAAGCCATCAATTTTTAATTTATATCTCTTGTGTGGGGCCCAATAACTGCTATATTTTTTATTATCATTCTACAATAATGAGAATCAAACAGACCATATAGAGAAAATGAATGGACCAAGTTGGTTTAATGAAGTTGGCCCAAGTCCAAACCCAATATAAGGTTGCACGAAGTTACTTAATTTAATAGGTGTAATCCAATTAAATAACCAATGTCGAGTCGACCAATGTGAGACCTCCTCTGTCACGCGCATGCCACGTAATTTATAAGTGTAACAATAGTCCCTCAAGTGTGAGTCGTACATCACCGTGCGGGTCGAACTTTAAAATACAAGCTGTCAAGTAGGCGAGATCTTACAGATTGCCTCAAAAGTATGAGCAGCGCCAATAAATGAGGGCTTACAAAATGTCTCAAAAATATGTATCTATCCCAAATAGGCGAGGATTTACGAATTGTTTCGAGAATATAAACCACTCAAATAAGTGAAGACTTATGAACTGTTTCTAGAAAAGATGTGTGCTCTTTGAATAAACAAGGACTCGCGAATTGCCCAAAAGATAGATACTGCATATAATTTGTTGAAATTTCGATAGCATCTCATTTGTAATATGAACTAAACCAATTTGTAATACAACATAATATCTTCACCGCACAAATATGAAATAAATTGGGATCCATTTGCCTCTCAAATTAATCACGACGATAAAGTGAATAATGACATATCAAATTTCTTCAAAATATAATATGCAAAGAGTTTATCATATATTATAACAGGTCATATGATTGCATAACTTAATTAGTGTAATAGTAGTTCTATAGTGAAACAAGTAACATGATGTCAATAACAAAATGATAACGTAGATAACGTGACATAGTATTGACAGTAGACAAAACAGTGTTATGACATTCTAACAGTGATGTGACATGCGTACTTGGTAGAATTAATATAATACATATTCTAGTTGTAATAATGTACTGATGCTAAGATTTAATATCACAAATGCCATGAGATATAATATTCATGAAGATATTATTTTTTAGCAATGAAGATATGCTTTTAAAATCCTAGCAATGAAGATATGCTTTTAAAATTCTAACCTAAATAAACTAATATGTAAGATCGGTGGCTTTCTTATTCATATATTTGCTTTTCCCTCCAACCACAACCATTTCCATCGATAGAGGGCAATTATACTGGTATATGACTTTCTTTGTACAAGGTTGTGTATATAACCGAAATCTATAATGTGTTTTTACTCAACATGAACTTTTTACAACTTTTCAAAAAGGTTGAATTGATTATGAGCAGGTTTGGCAAAATAGTTCAAATTATAGTTTAAGTTGGTTACGCATATATTTTATCCTAACGCTCACAATTATTACTCATTTATTATCTATACTCATAAGATTCACTATTTATAAATACTTAAAAACACTCCCAAACATGCTGACATTACCATGCATATGATATGAATCTACTATTCAGAATCTGGAGTATGAGATGTGTCGGACTATTCATTTTTAATAACACGTAGAGTCGTACCTAGTCGAATGTTACATTTTTAGCCGTTTTCAAATTTTAGGGAATTAAGATTACTACTATCCAGTCAAAAATAAACTTTAACTTCACACTAACACACACATACACACACATGTTCGAAATTAGTACTCATCATTATCTGCACATTTTGTCATCTCACCGTTATTACTCTTGAAAAGTTCCTAAAAATGTTTACTAACATTGGCTTATTTGAGCTCAATGGGTTGAACAAAATTCCTTAAAATGAGCTTTTTTCACTTCAATTTATGGATAATACTTTATCGTTTCTTGGGCAAATTACAAATATATGCTAAAATTAGGGGTTTAAAATTAGAAATCCGGTTTTTTAACATTTCATTGAAAAATACGTCTACAAATTACAATTATGTTAATTATTAGATAGTTGCAATTATTTTAACTTCATACATAACTTTAATAACTCTTGAGAAGTTACAAACATGTTATGGTTTTAATCTTAAAAATTAATACATAGATAGTAATAAAAAAAACATATTATAATGTACTCAAAACCATATTAGTTTAATAGCTGACTTTAAAATTGTAGTGTTCATTGATGACTTATCTTTTGGGATAATTGCAGCAAAAGTTCTAAACTTTTGAAACATTAGTAGACTTTTCCTAAACTTTTGATTTGTTGCAGCCGCCACCACTAACTTTTCCAAATATTGTTGGTGAAGCCCTTTGGACAAATTTCATCAATAGTTCTGTCAGTTGATCAAAAATTTAACTTTGACCACATTTTTGATATTTTACAAAAGGGCAAAAAGAGTATTTTTTTTCATTTATCACATTAAATAATTAAATAAGAAAAAAAAAACACACACACACACACACACACACACAATCGTCTTCTTCATCTCAACCCTCACCCTCACCTCAAACCCAAAATCCACACCTACCGCCGCAGCCTCCACCTCCACCTCCATCTCCACCTCCACCTCCAATCCCCTCATTTCAAACCTTGTGACCTCCATTATTAGACAAATTAGTAGCAGTCAAGTTGTTCCACACAGAGAAATCCAAAGGCAAAGGACCCTTAAAATTATTGTACTGAAGATAAAGATGAGAAAGGTTATTAAGGTTACTAAAATCCAAAGAAAACTCCCATTAATACGATTAGATCTGAGGCTTAAGACCTGCAAAGCTGATAAGCAGCTCAATGTATTCTCTGGTATAGGTCCATGAAAACCAACCCCAAGTAATCTTAATGAAATTACCCTTGAGCCACCCTCACTACATACAACACAAGTCCAATTCTTGTACACTGGAAACTGCTCATTCTAGTTCAAAGATATGAGGACGCGTTTCAGCAAAATCCAGCAATGCCTGCTTGTCATTTTAAAGAAGACTTGCAGCAGCACTGCAATGAATTTGAAACAATAATAACAAGAATCCTTCCAAGAAAAACCGGGCAAAATTTTGCAGTCTTCATTTCAAGAATTTGTTTTTCTTGGCTCCAAAATCTCACTAGTTTGAACTATACAGGAAGCTGGAACTCTGAATAAAAAAAGAAGCAAAATCCAAGAATGACGTCTGAAAGGTAGAGTGGAATTCTCGAAAAAGGGTATAAAACATGGAGGTCACAAGGTTTGAAATAAGGAGATTTGAGTCAAACTAAAGAGGGCATTTGGGTTTGAGGTGGAGGTTGAGGTGGAGGTGGTCGGTGTGGATTTTGGTTTTGAGGTGGGGGTGGTGGTGGGCGAGGGTTGAGAGGAAGAAGACGATTGTGTGTGTGTGTGTGTGTGTTTTTTATTTCTTATTTTTATTTAATTATTTAATGTGATAAATGAAAAATGAAAAATTACTCTTTTGTCACTTTTTTAAAATATTAAAAATGTGGTCAAAGTTAAATTTTCGGTCAACTGACAGAATTATGGATGGAAACCGTCCAAAAGGGTTTTACCTGCAACATTTGGAAATGTTGGGAGTGACGACTGCAACAAATCAAAGGTTTGGGAAAAGTCTTCTAATGTTTCAAAGATTTGGAGCTTTTGCTGCAATTATCCCCTTATCTTTTCATGAGCACAGGAATTACTTAATTCTGAGCTACGTGATAAAATCACTATTTTTTAAAGCACGGTTTGCGCTTAGGTTTTTCGACGTTTAATAGTCAAGTATAAAACATTATTGTAAATCATACGACGTTAGTAAAAAATTGAATTTGTTATTAATGGAAAGATTTTTTAGTCTACTTTTCAGGAGAGCTAAATTCATTTATTTTCGAGATGTTTTAATTTTATATGATATTATGAAAGAATAGAGGTCCTGCAATAATAATATTAGAAAAGAAAATAAGGGTCGGTCAACAACTTAACTCTAATTTTGGACTTTTAATGACCCCAAAATAATTGAGCCCCTGTTTGACAACCGTTAAATTGGAAAAAATATGTTATGAATAGTGATTTTTAGGAGAATATGTGGTTAAAAAGTAGAGAAAATTTTTAGGTTTACGTGCAAAATATTTTATTATTTGAATGTGTGATTGAAAATGAGTATGTATAAAAAAGAATTTGAAAACAATGATTGTCAAACATGGGTTGAGTAAGCTCCATTTGGCTCGCATTAAAATTATAATCAATTTTTCTCTCTTCTTATCAACAACTCGTTTTTCAATAAAATAATATTACAATATTACATGTAAATCAAAAAAAAAATTCTTCTTTTTAAACCGCACATCCTTAAAAAAACACTATATCAAAAATTATATTCCCAAATAATGGGGGCCAAACGAGGGCTAAAGCTACCCTGCTTCGTATTGATGTAGTAGACTTGAGATTAGTTCAAGTTTGAAAAATTGAATTGTTTTAAATTAGTGAAAAACAATATATTTAAATGTCAAACATGATAGGTTGTACTATTTTCTTTCATTTTTAATGATACTAGTTATTGCCCCTCCAATGCACGGGTTGTGTTATTTTTAAGGTAATATTAGCGTCTTGAATGCTAAGATTAGATGGGAGATTGTATTACAAAATTTCCACACATTTGTATAAAAGAAATAATATTTCATAGAGATATAAGGGTCAATCCAAAATTTAAACAAAAAGGGAGGGGAACTATAAATACTATATGAAAAATGCATCCAAAAGGAAAGTCCAAATTTACAAGAGGGAAACAATGCATTTTACAATGTGGAATAAAACAATTTATTTGAAAATGAGACGTTCGCAGGGTTTCTTGTTTCCTAAACTGACATATAAATAAAGCAAACGCTCCTTACAATTAAACTAAAAACACAAAAGCAAGTTGCAATAATTAGAAAGATTTTATCTTTAAAACTAATGCAACACTTTTACAACAACATTTAAGTTTGAAATTTTCTTCTCATATATAAGAATGATAGAGTCGTCCAATTCCTGCAGTTGTTAGAGAGCTTCTTACTACACCTTCATCCAATAGGGAGTCCATTTTTTCAGTAATAAATATTTTATTGCCAGTAACAACAGAGTAGAGAGACTTACACATTTCAAATTCTTGTGCAAATTGTGCAATAAGCAAATGTAAACCACCCTTCCTGAAGATATGAAAAACAAAGATAAAACATTAAGCGAACTTAAAATAAATACATAAATAACTTACTTTGTGTGATACTTGAGTAAATGATATTGCATTATTAGCTTTGATCTATAACATGCTTATAACAGAATACATATCTTTTATCCAAACTTGAAGAAGCTCGTACTCAAATAATAATGAGAACTGCCTTTTTGAAGGATGTCCTCTTTTTGCTAAGAAGTGACATTAGAATGATACTCATCATTTTCAGCATTCTTCTGATAATTGTCTAATGTGAGGAAGAACAAGGCACATGCCCCATAGCTATAATTGGGGGTTGGATACCTGAGTATATTTTCACGTTTAAAGATGCTAAACCAACAATCAATGTCACATCAAACCACAATTCTGTGTAATGAAATAAGGAAAAGAGAGTAGTGGATTAAGCAAAATCAATTAGCAAATCAGTAGCTGCAACATTTAAAGTAATTAAACAAACTGGATATCATTAGAAGCTAAAATTGAAAGGGCATACTTGTGAAGAATAATTTTTTGGCAACTAAAACAACATACCTTCACAACATGCCAATGATCCAGACATTCTCGATGAACATACTTTGACGTCCCTTTGCACTTGCAAGGTGAATAAAATCCCTACCTAATAAAGAACATAAGTTACAAATCTGAACATTATGTTTACATGAAGTGATACTCCCTTAGACTATAAATTGTCATTAGTCAAAATATAGGCTCAATACACAGTGAAAGTTATGCCATAATAAATACATAAATAGAACCCATTACACTACCATAATCAACGCACAAATAGAACCCATTACAATTTACACCATAATCTCCAAGAACATTGGAACACAATGTCATAAAAATACATGTGATCACATTGAAGTCAAGAAAATAAAATCATCTAAAGCTTAACATATGACTAATATTTATTGTTATCAGAAACAAAATTAGCATTGATATAGTTTACAGCATAAACCCAAATGTCTCAGCATAGAGTACCAAAAGTCTAACAGTTGCCAATTCTCTGAGTAAATACGAGCATAAGTTTGTGAAAACACCAGAAGCCCACAATAAATCTGGACTGCGTACCATTTGTGTAAACAACTATAGCAAGCAAGCACCATTTATGGAGGCAATGACAGGAAGAAGAGCCCATAAAGCCAGAAATGAACAAAAGTTAGGCAAAGCGGTCCAAAATATGAACAATGAGTGTGTTCACACTATAAAAGATAAAATCGAGAACTTCATTCATTTTTCACATAAAATGTTACTTCTTACACACAAAAATTATTGTTAGGTTGCAAAGGAAGTGTAATGAAATTGAGTTTACAATGAAAACCCTGAAATGACAAATCCTAAAGGTTTAAAAAATTTCTAAAATTGGAGTACATTAATCTCAAACGTCATTAAAAGAACTCGAATTCGAAATTTACATAACATTTTCAGTAACAACGAAACAAAACACAATATTTTCACACATAATTCGCGGTAAAACAATCTTTTATCTCGGAAAATTACAATCTGCATACCCCAAAACGCAAAATTCATCACAGATCGAAAGAAGTGTGAAATTGACAGTAAAAAAGAAATCATATCGTCAGTTTCAAGGCATCAGTTTCAAGGCAAATTCAGCATTGAATTTGCTCCCCAGGCACCGCTTCGAGGTCGATCACCAAGGGTTCGTTAATCGGAGGATTCATTAGTGGTGAAGAATTAGAGAGATCACCACCAATTTTATTCCACAATAATCTTAACTCTCACTTCAAAAAAATCGAACACTAAAATGGTGAAGATAATGATTTTGATTCAATTCAATAATTCGTCCATGTAAAAAAGGAGAGAAGAAGAAGAAGCGCAGCACGGAGAGAAGAAGAAGAAGAAGAAGAAGTCGCGGAAGTAAAGGGTTTTGAGAAAGTCGTACACAGGAGAAAATGACGGTGAAAGAGTCCGGTGGAAGAGTCGGGATGGTTTCTATTAGGAGAGATATTTTTATCCTCATACGGTGTCGTTTCTAAGGTATGAACAGTAGGAAACCACATATTGAACAGCATAGTCAAACCGGTTCCAGTGTGAAATCGAGGGCAGGAAAATGAATAGTAATTGTGGCATTCCCTCTTTTATATGAGTGAGGATATATTAATGAAATGCAAAAAGAAAAAAAGCTATTGGGATTTTTTCAAATTTTAATCTCAATAATAGTGCAGAGCCTAATTTCATCGTATCTATGTTATTAAGAACGGCGTAAACAATAACATGGCCAAAATAATTTCTATACTTGAATAGTCTAAAACTTGGTAGAAATATAAGCTTGTAATACTTTCATTGTCGATTTGACAATCACTATTTTCAAACTTTTTTTCTACATGCTCATTTTTAACCACACGTTCACACAATAAATTATTCTATATCTAGATACAAAATTTTTCTCTAATTTTTAACCACACATTCTCCTAAAAATCACTATTCAAAATTCTATTTTTTTTCAAATAATAATTGTCAAATAAGGCCTCAAATAAAGTAGGTTTTATTATTATTATTATTATTATTATTATTAGTAAAGAAAAAGGAAAGAAGTCGTGTAATTATTACCTATTTGTTACATATTTTTAAAATTTATTTTTTCATCAAACTTATCTTCATTCATATATTCTTTTAATAAAATAATTTTACACGTAAATTTATAATTTTTCTCTATTTTGAACCATATATTCTCTAAAAACGTTATTTAAAAAAAATTATTATTGAAAATCGACCTTAAAATAAAACTTGTTTAAAATTAAATTGTATTTTTTTTTTTCAAGTCTAGGCAAACAAATGTGATTCGACTGGAGAGATTATGGACAATTTGTAATTGCATTCGTGAGATTGGAACTGGCTTAAACCCTTATTTGACAAACATTCTTTTAAAATACATTCTTTCAAAACTCATTTTCAACCACACATTTTTCAATGAAATAATATTTTTCATCACATTAATAACTTTTCATTACTTTTTACTACATATTTTTCATCATACTACTATTTAAAATACATTTTTCTTCAATAATATCCATCAAACATGGTAAATCTTTGCTCAAGGATTGAAATCAACGAAATACAAGTTCTTAGTACCATACCCGATTTGAAGCTGAAGGTATTTATAGCCCATGTTTGGTTCGGATTAAAATCTAATTTTAATTCAAGTCAAAGTCAAACAATCAATATTAACCACATCTTTCATGGCTCCCACAACTTTTCAACCACACATTTCAAAAATTTCTATCACAATCTACTAAAAATCTAATTTTAATCCACACCAAACACCGAATAAAGTTATTCAGCACTACAAGTGTCAGGCACCATTTATGTGACAATCACCTAACATTAAGCCCCTGTTTGACACAGATTATTTTTTTCATTCTCATAACATTAAGCCCCTGTTTGATACAGATTATTTTTTTCATTCTCATTCTTCTACTCATTTTCAACTACACATTCTTCAATAAAATAATATTTTTCATCAAATCAATAATTTTTCCTTCTTTTTCAACTACATATTCCCTATCACATCACTTCAAAAAAATACATTACTTTAAATAATAAATTTTACTCAATTGCTATATCACATGATTCATTTAATTAAATAAATTAAGTGTGGTCACATAAACTGGTAATTAGTATCACTCATACCGAATATCATTATTCTTAATATCCATTTAGGTGGTATGATTTGTGATATTAAATTATATGTTTAATTAAATACAAAAATTTATAATCCACTCTTATGACCTATGATATGCAGACACGTGCATTGATGCTCAGCATAAAAAATCTAGTATTCATTTATAATTCACTCCTTTTGGGATCATTATTTCAAGTTAAAGATTTAGGATTTTTGTATATTAGTAGTTTTATAAAAAGGTACGCTCTTTCTTCCGCTCTTCGCCGCTGCTAGTTAATTTTCCGGTCCATGTGCTTTTTAAAATTTCATATTGAAGTCTGGTTTCAAGATTTTTCAACTGGGTTTATTTTGTATGTATCAGTATGTCATACTACTGTTTTGTTTTGTGGGTTGATTGAAATTAATTCCTATTCATTCTTGAATAATTGTCTGAAATTTGAGAATCCCATCTAATGTTTGCTAAAAATTAAATATTTGATACCCAATTTAAAATTGATGATTCAAATAGTGTATGGTTGATCCGAATATTTTATGCTGCATTATTCTTCAAGAATTATTATCTCTGTTATTTATTTTCTGGAAATCGTATTTGCCGAATTCAGTTGATGTTATAGATTTGGAATTTCACTATAATTAATGGATTGTTTGAGGATAATTGATTTGAGGAATGAAGAGAGATTTTCTTGGAATTGTAATTAATTTTGTTCGACACCAGCAGCTAGATGCTTGCGTGCCTGTGGCTATACACGCTTTTCCCAGTTGATGAAATATGGTTTGTCTTGTTTTTAAATCTAATCTCCTCTATAAACTATTAAATATGCATGATCAAAACAGGTTTTTAAGCATATCATAAAGGCAAATAAAATGAAAATGCTTCAAAAATATTTTAGCCACTTATATTCAAGTCTGGATACCAATTCTTTCATATTGATTTAGAGCATGTTTGGGGTATCTTGAATATAAGCTTCAATTGTGTGGTTTGTGTTGGCTTATTTGAATGTAGGTGGTCCACTTTAAAAATATGCCTGTTCCTTATCTTTAAGATAAGCCACCCAAACATGCTCTCAGCTGTCTTTCTGTGTATTAGGATCTTGCGTATTTATATGTCATATTATTTTCACTAAATTTGTTGAAAATGGTGGAAAATAAGCGAACTTTAAATTTGAGGCTTGTAGTTTGCCACCAACAAGACATTTCAATTTTTTTTAAATGTTGCACTTTTGTTAGTATGCTGTTTAGCTTCTATTGTTAACATCCCTTCCATAGATGGGAAATCTTTGGGTGGATTTGGAGTCTCTCATGAGTTATCACTAGCTAAAGTTCTGTCTTCATTCATAAGGATTAAACTTTCTTGATATATTGTTTGATCTTCATTCAGAAAATGTAAAAAGCATAGTTTTACTTTTTAGATGTTCAAAATCTTGGTACCCCTCGGTGCTGACATTCTGCTGGCTTAATTCCTATGTCCTAACTTTTGAAGCTTGGTCAGTGTGCTGAACTTTGGTCTTTAGCAGAAGTTTTTGTTTGGCATTTGTGTAACAATGTCAATTTTGTTTACAAACTATAATTTGGAGCAAAATACTACTTCAAAATTGCACCCAAAAAAGCGTTTTAGCTTTTAAGTAGTATCTATTTGAAATTGATCTGAAAAGGGGGTAACCTTTAATATTTATACTTTTGATATCTGAGACTTCTAAATTATAGTTCCCTGTATGAGGAAAATCAGGGAAGCATTTGAACTTGTTACAGTTGAATTATACTCCCTTAGTGGCTACAATTGGTTGATCAGGGTAAGGGAGAAAACCGCCAAAACTTAAAATTTCGTACTTCTTTTATTCTGCTAGATCATTTCTTGGTTGTTCCGTGTGCTTGAGCCAACTAGTGTCAGGAATTGTGACATAATCCTTAGTTTATGCTTGACAGATCTCTCTCTCCCTCTCTCTCTCTCTCTCTCGTATTATGGCTTTGGGCCGGAAAAAAATAATAATAATAATAAAAATAAACTCCTACTTGCATGCTGATCTTATACTGGCTGTTGATTCCTATAGTTTTGTTTGTGCTGATTCTCTTTCCTACATTAGGTGGCTGTTTTCTCATCTTCTTTTTCTGCAACAATTCCAGCTAAGCATCCAATGATACTCATTCTTTTGTATGTTTTACCATGCTAGTTGCCTATATAATTTTCTTACAAGCAATGTCTGTCTTCGTTCATTTTTCTGCCCTTACGTTTGACAGCCTTATATGTGTAAAATGATGTCAATGTCGTTCTTTTTGAGAACTGTGACTTGTGTAAACTGTATGTAACCTTTTTTTCGTTCTGAAACTTGTTTCCTAAATATAGTTGGCAGGCTACTCGATTATGGATATCAAGGAACAGGAAAGTAAAACTGGAAATGTTGAGGGTGATGAGGAGGGGAAGGATAGTAGATCTGTTGTGATTAAGGTTCTGTTTTTCGCACGAGCAAGAGATCTTACTGGATTGACTGATATGCCCTTGGAAGTTTCACCCTCTAGTACTGCTGATGATTGTCTGAATAAGCTTATTGCCAAATTTCCGAGCCTAGAAGAGATTCGTGAGTGCATGGTCCTCGCTCTAAATGAAGAATACACCTCCAAATCCACCGTTGTTAAAGATAGAGATGAATTGGCCATCATACCTCCTATAAGTGGTGGCTAGATTTTTTCAAGGCCGTGTTCAAATCTTTGGAACTCAAATATACATGTAAGCAATATTTACTATCGTTTTATTCAATGGATTTCTCAATAGGCTGTTTCTTACATTCTTGAAAAAATATGTAAAATAGAATTCTGAAATCAGATAAAAAGTTAAAACTTTTAAAAGGCATTCTAAAATAACCATGGGGAAGTGTCATAAACACCCTTTTGTTGTGGCATGAAATTTGCGTTGACATTTAGCACTTGTTCAACTTGGTGCTGATACTGAGACTCAGTTTGTGCATCAGCATGTAGAACTGCAATTTCAGCTTGAATTTTTGACAGCTGAGTTTGTGCATTGTATATTTGCTGATGCAAAAGAGTGATTATTCCAACACAGCCGTGAATGGGATCTTTCATTCGACAATGAGCCTCGTAGTACAATGAATCAGCTGCGTCGCCTCGTCTGTGCACAGGCAGGTCCTGTTTCACCACATCAAACCATAAATATCATCAACAAAATTTATGACATGTAGAATTATGTAGGTAGATAGGTAGGTAAGGTACCTGGAGAATCTTTGCAATATTGCTAGCACCATAGATTTTGTGAACATAAGCAAATCTTTGAGGATTATCAGAAGGAAAATAAGGAGAAAAGATGCAATCTGGTGGGCATCTCCTTCTCAAATGTTTACAAGCAGCGCACCGAGTTGAAGTCATCGTTTTATTGAAATTCGAGATCTTAGAAAACATATAAACACTATTAAGAAGATTTTTCGAAATCTAGCTTCGAGTAAAGAAATCTAGTGAGAGATCTTTGTGTATTGGAGTGGTGTTTATTTATTTGTATGAAGAAGACTTAACGGCTATATTATATATGTGGCAAGTTAAGTGTAATTGATTAAATTGCCATGTTTATATTTGGGTGAACCATTTCTTCTTTCTATCTCAATTTATTTTTTATTCGAAAAGGAAAAAATGGTAATTGAATAGATGACAACTCGTAATTGTAATTGATTGTTCTACCTCCGCAATTCTATTATCCAAGATATTTAAAAAAAAGTCTTATTAACATTTTTTTTTTATTTTTTTATGGAAATAGGAATCNAAAAAAAAAAAAAAAAGGAAAACAACAGAAAACAATTTTCTGTAAAACTTCGCGCAGCAATGTGTAGGAGGAGATTTTACTCGAGGAATTGTCGTTGAAACAAAATATTCAAAGTAGTAATAAGGTAATATACTAATTGTACAAATGAAAATTGGAAGAACAAGTCGTGGTTTGCGTTTACCAGGGCGACACTCATCTTAAACTCGTTGCAGGCCATGTTGTCACCCCAACCGCTGGCAGTGAAGGACGAATAATAGGCAGCCTCTTCACAACGTAAAATGCCTCATTCAGACGAGCAGCACGGTTCATGACCTGAGATACCTTCTGCAAAATAAAAATCATAATCCACACATGTAGAAAAATAGACATGGTTCAGGGAAGATATGGATATTATTTTCATGAAGAACATAAATGTGCTGAAATTGGAAATTACAATCCCGTAATTTTTTCCTGTATCCAATCGTATAACCCCCAAGACATTAATGCCTAGCAACTAGCATATCTATACTCAGTGTAACATGTTTATCTTCCAGACAAGCAACTGATATTGTCCACAAATGAAAAGGCCAATTTAATGTTGCAAGATAAAATTCCTCATTGCCAGATATGCAGGAAGTTTAAACTCAACCCTTCTTAGTTGTAAAAAAGATCTTTTTTATAGAATCCACAGTTTATTTTGTGAGTGATCGTTAACCAACTAGAACAAGGTGAATTGGTTATAGAATTGGCAGTTGATGATATACAAGTAGGAAAAACCATATTGAAGTTTGTTAAGAATTCATGAATCCAACAATGCTGTTCAAACAATGCTATTGGATCATTGCTAAAGCCAATGTCGATCAAAATGTCTTCAAACAAGTTAGAAATTCCTTGAAACTATTAATTGAAACAACATATGAAAAACTTTATCACTATACCCCTGTTTGTTCATAAAGAAACTCAAGTAATAACACAAGTCGAAGTTAAAGTCTTTATGTTCCAAATATATGTGGAAGTCGAATATGAACATAGCAATACTATCATAATCAGATTGTTATCTTCACAGCTTTCTTCATAAAGGCAAAAGGCATTACATAAACTACAATCGAAGACTGTATTTGGGCAAAATACTATAAAGATCCAACAAAATAACATTTGAATAGCAGTACTAACCTTATCGTCGACAGTGACCTTAATCTGCAATGCCCTAGTCTTCTTTTTCATCTTATACAATCTGCGGCCGACAATCAGAAACCCGATCATGGCAGCAGCTACAGAAACAGTCCAGACTGGACTCACTCTAAATACCCAGTATCTCATAAACTCCATTGGCATCTTCCACCATAATACACCCCTGTTTACAATCTCGTGGCTTTTGTCAGTTCCTTTTTCATTTATAACCTCAATCCCATTCCTAATTTCATTCCTTTCGCACTTCTCTTCTCCTAAAACCTCTGATCCTTCGCACAAATTCGCTTTTTCTTTCGTATCTAACTCAGAGTCCGCTTCCAACTCATTTAATTTCATGAAACCCTCTTCAACCTCACCAGACATTGAAAAATAATCTTTTTCCAAAATTTGTGCATTTTCCACTTTCTGCAAAGTTATTTGTTTAATTTCATCAGAACCCATTTCATTTGTACCCGCGAAATCGTTAAATTTGGCGCCTCCGGACCGATCGCTGCTGGAATCGGACCAAAACTCGTCAGACTCCTTGTTCAGGCACTGAGTCGGATTCTCATCCAACCCGGGATCAATCCAACTCGGGTAATTAGATTCAACGGAATCCTCCCCAAGTGCAGTCACGTACCGGTTCCGAGAGTCTAACGAGAAATAGTTAGCCTGAATTTTGCCCTCTAAGTCGATTTCATCAAAGGTGTCGACTGAGTGTGGCAGGGTCGATTCCGAGTCCGAGTTAGGGTGGAGAACCTCCCAATCTTGAAACTCATTCATAGCATCTACAGTTCCCATGGATTAGAATTCAGTTTAGTTAACAATTGATTGGAAGAGAGAGGCTATAGAAATGGAGTGGTGGTGGGAAGTCAGAAACCAACATTTAAAAGGTTGTTGATGATATTAATGCTCATAGGCCAAACCCAACCGAACCAGCCGCCATAGCCCTGCACACCTTCACGTGCTATAGAACTCAAAAGCGACTTTTATATACGGCCAATATTTATTCATGTTTGTTGTAGCCACCCTTTTTATCTTTTATAATATAACCTATGAAAAAAGCAAGAAGTATAAATGCACAAATTTCATTGAATTTTGATTCATTGTGAATGTGTCTCCTTGACAATTCACTACTGACCTTTGTTGCTTCTGAATTCGATTCGACTCTCTTCTCTAATTAAAAATCGATCAACTCTTTATCAATGAAAGTGAACTTTTTCTCTATTTTGAAGTAAGATCGAATTTGATTTGATTATATTAATGATGAGAAAAGAAGGTTTAGAACTCATGATAAATTGTTAGATATGGACAAATATGTATTTTCAAATG
>CAIGRT010157248.1:0-11154 GCA_903798405.1 Fraxinus platypoda
ACCTTATTTTTTATTTTTTCCCTACGAGATATCCAACAAGCCCAATAATGATATACTTATCATTGCTCTACCAATAACTAAATATTTGGTCCAAATAAAATTGAATTTAATATTATTTTACCTTAATCCATCAATTTTTCAAAATTATAAAAATATTGCACATAGAACAACTAATTTTATTCTATAAAAGTTTCAAAGCGTTACAAAAAAATTGTTTTTGAACATGTTTGAATAATTAGTTTTCTGAAAGTTTTTATCTGACTAAATTTTTTTTTAGAGGAAGTCAGTCTACTGTAACTTCTTTAGGACGTCTTCTACATAAGGTAAAAGTAAAAGCAGAAGCCCTATAAAATGAATCTTTAAGGAATCTTTAAGTAAGTACATTAGGAATAATTGATAAGCATCTTAATAAAATAAACCATAATCCACCGGCTAATAAAAGGAATATAGAAACAATTAGGCTTGTGCATGATTTGGGTTGGGTTGGGTCGGGTCGGTTTTAACCCCAACCCAAAACCAAAACCAAAACCGACCGAATTCTAACCCAAATCAATCCAATCCAACTTTTAAACCAACCCAATGCAAACCGAATCGGTTTGGTTAATTGGTTTGCGCTTTGGCCTAAATTGAATTTGAAAGAAAAAACTGTCCCGTTTAGGATTGGACCCAATTCTATGAATCCATAATTTGTTTCTACTTTTGTCCTACTCTTCATCTGTAAAAAAAAAAGTCAATAAAACTTAAAGCTACAGCACTTGAAAGTCGAAATTGAATTCTGAAAGAAATGGAAATCAATAATCCATAACTTTTAATTAATGCAAATACATAATAGTCACTACAATTTTATACACCATCTTACTCAAAGAGTATTGCACAAGGTGACAGAGCTACAACCTGCAGGTTATTCATCTATATAATACAGCCACTTGATGGAAAAATAAATTTATCCTAGTAGACACGTCAAGCAAATACCCAGCTGAATAAGCAAGTTGCGTTGGGTCGGTTAATCGCTGGGTTGGAGTCTTAACTCATAACCAACCCAACCCAACGTAGTAGTGGTTAAATATTAACCAAATCGAACCAATTTGCTATTTTAAACCAACCCCGTCGATTTGGTTCGATCGATTTTTCGATTTTTTTTGTTCAGACCTAGAAACAATATATTGTGTTAGCTAGGTTTTCGCATGAAAATTATTGTTTTGCATTGGTTGGTTGGTTAAGAAAACTTGTGAAAGCAAACTTCTTGTAGTTATATATATTTCAACAACTTTTAAGCAACCAAAAAATAAAATTAAAAAATAGGGTTTTATATTTTCCTATGTTTCGTAGAATATGGTAGAAGAAACTATTGGATGCACCAATCATATATCTTTGTCATCACCAATGTAAGTACAAAATTTAATGGGAAAATTTCACCCAATAACCCATATTAAAACATAATTCCAATTTTACTACACAACCTTTTTTTATTTAAAAAATACAATTAATGTGTAGTAACAATGATCTTTTTTTTTTTTAATAAGTACAAATTACACATTATAACTAAATCTACGCAACATGCCTCATATTTCATGCAATTCAAAATTAGTAAAACACGATCTTCCCTTCTGGACTCCAAATATTGCAATCAATATTAAAACTCAATTTGAAAAAGAAACTCTTAACCTTTTCATAATCTCAAAAAAAATAAAAAAAAAAAAAAAAAAAAAAAGAAATATATATATATATATCACCCTAGAATGTATATGCCCAGAAATTGCATCTTCGTGCAATGATTATTAAGAATTCTCCAGTGGAAAATACGTCCACATATTTATTTTGCCCATCAAAATTGATCTATCCGTCAAACACTTCCTTAGAGTCACATGATCATTGACGAAGATTGACTCACCATTAACGAAAATAGTGATTGAAGATTCTACTGAAATGCATTGCCAACCGGATACGAAATTGGCTAAAAATCCACACAACATTGTGACAATGGGAAGAAGGCGAGGGAAGTTGACGATTTGTACGTCCAACATGAAGAAGAAAGAAAAACACCACCATGATTCACTAAGTTGAGATGCTTTGAATGAGATGACATGTCCAAATATGGCACGTAATTTGCAATATGAAAAAGAACTACTCCTGCCATCTTGAAGGTATTTATCTCAAAATGTCGAAGTGTTTTGGGATGATGTGCCAGACGATACAAGGGATGAAGAAGTCACGAAAATTGGTATACTGATACTCATTTCTCCTTCATATCATTTCATCATACGAGGGTAACAAACGTTCATAAGAGAATCATCGATTCTCCTCATCGAGATACTTCCCCGAGGGGTAAGAGATATATGACATTCACAGTATGATGAAGTTCACATCAACGAAGAGCAAGAATTGAAAATTAACATTTTCATCAACGATTTGACCATATCGCAATCTGTGATCTGACCTTGATTTGTGAAATATCTGCACACCAGATGAAATCTCCAAATCTAAAAACAGTAAAACACTGTTTGATTCTTCAAGATCATGAAAAAACTCAATCAAACCTTCATCCCCATTGTTGTGGTGATTGCTCTCCACTGAATTTATTTGAAAATTGCTTTTGATATAGAAATGTAATTAATGCAGGCGCGTATTGTGCGTTCTTTTTTATTTCATGTTTGAGCCACATTCTTATTCTTATTTTCATTTTCATTTTTCTACTCATTTTCAACCACATTTCTTAATAAAATAATATTTTTCATCACATCAATAACTTTTCCTTCATTTTCAACCACATATTCACCATCACATCACAAAAAAGAAAAAAGAAAAAAAAAGCATTCTCTCCTAAAAATGTGCATCAAACACATTCCAAAACTCAACTAAATTCGTTTCTAATTCAATTCGATTAAACCCACTTCATAAAACGTATTGATTTTATCCGATTGACTATAGAAGGATAAATACCTCAAATTAATCAATTCTTGCTTGAACAACTCTGTAAAATTATCACAACCATGGAAATTTACTTCCCCCAAAAAAGATGAATTACATTCATTCTCACTAGAAGCCCTCAAAACCTTCAAACCCTCCCATACATGCTATCTCTTATTCAACCACTGCCTTCTCTTTATCATTAGATCAGAGAGAAGAAACTAATGCAAGATTATCTAGAAAAAGATGGGTCAACAAAGATTGAAGGAGCTTTCGGCTCAAAAGATAGGGTGATCGGATGTATAGAGGAATGAGACTTGACAAGCGGGTTGCTGACCTCGAGCATCATATGGTGATTAGAAGTAAATCGAGAGGTCATTGGTTTTTTTTTTTAGGTTGCTCTCATTTTTGTTGAGCTTGAAGGCAATCCTTTTTTGTGTCGCATTTACTCCTAAATGATTACAATTAGGTTCACTTGAAACTCTAATCTCTAAGTGGTTTCTTAAAAAGAAAAGTAAACACCAGGGAAAAATTTAATCTGGGTATTAATTGCTCCAAATGCCGAATAAGATTAAATTAATCCTTATCCAACCTAATACTACACGCCAACCCGATAGTTTTCCATGTTCTATGCCATGATATCTTCTTTCTTCGTGTGTCCTTTCTTCCGTTAAACAAGTACAGATTAAGAAGACTAGCCAAGATCGCCATTCCCCATCGAACTCTCTCAGCACAACCCTCACCCCAATACCCCCACTCCCACATTTGGATTAGTAGTTATAACTTATCAGAAATGTTACCAGAATCGGATCAGATTGACCAGTTCAATGAAAAAAGTCAGGTTATAGGCCAACCATCAAAACCTGCCAAAAAACTACTGAAATAAGATAAAAATCAGGCAGTTCTAATTTTTTTCCTTATATTTGAATCGCCAAATTGTGTTTTCCTAACGACATCTGAAGAGTCTGATGAATGACAGTCAGGCAGAAAATTGACAAAAACCAAGAATTTAACATCCAACTGTCATATTGTTTCCCATATAATGACCGCCAAAGATGCCTCAGCCTTTCTTGATGTAGTAAAATAAGAAAATGCCATACAAGGGCTAAATAAACAGAACAGAAAAGGCATAAATTTGATACAAATGGAAGCAACATGTGTTTCCAAAGAGGAGACATGTACTAGAGGTATTCATTGCACATTTGAATATGCTATGATTGCAGAAAAAAACACAACAGCTTCGAATATAAAAAGAATATCGAAAGGCTGAAATGCAGATGTTTAACTCCATAAAAAACGGTGGCACAAAATATAGAACCTGGATCACGCATTAAAGTGAACCCTTTGGCTTCATTTTCATTCTTTGCCATCAGCAGCACGAAGAGAACCAAGTTGAACTGGAGCTTGAGTTCCCACAACTTTTGACGACCCGTAGGCTGATATATCAGTGCCCTCACCCTTCTCCTTTTCAATTTGATCCTTGATCCAGAAATATGTGATTCTCAGTCCATCCTGCAAGCGCACAGAACATCTTACATATGGATATGATCAACGAGTAATATGTTACAAAGGGTTCAGTCGATGGACAAAAGAATTAAAAAAAACACTCTTAAACATGTCACCTTCAGTTTCATAGAAGGAGCCCACCCGAGCTTTTCCTTAATTAGAGTGTTGTCTGAGTTTCGACCACGCACACCCTCGGGTCCAGGAATGTGATGAATGGGGAGCTTTTTGTTCTCAAAGCTCAGGACAATCTCAGCCATCTCATTCATGCTGACCATCTCATCACTTCCAATGTTTACAGGCTCTCGGAAATCGGATTTTGTCAATCTGAATGCATAAAACAATTCATTTAAGCTGTGAAATGTGCAATCACACTTCTGAAATAAAAACTTTAAGCAATTTGTAAAAGAGTTAGATAAAAGCTCGTCAGGCCAGCCAATACCCGTAACGTTAGCGTAAAGATCATTCAGTGTCAGTGCTCTATTCCTTGAGCAATACTACTGTTACCAGTATTAAGATTATTTTTTCAAACAATATTCATCTTGCAAAGAGAGTCATGGGTTTACATGCCAAATTGGAAAACAAAACGCAAGACCACTTCTCA
Organism: Fraxinus platypoda; assembly: GCA_903798405.1. Lineage (NCBI taxonomy): Eukaryota > Viridiplantae > Streptophyta > Magnoliopsida > Lamiales > Oleaceae > Fraxinus > Fraxinus platypoda. Next base: position 5,015 of record CAIGRT010157248.1, read on the forward strand.
ATCTCGGATAGAAAAAACAATCTCTTATGTGTACTATAAAAAATTCTTTTTCTTAGGTCAACATACCTCAGAACACCCTCGACGCATTCATCAATAAAGGTGAAAGATCGTGTTTGTAAACCATCTCCCCACATCTCAAATTTATCTGTGGACGTAAGGGATTTCCTACAGAAAGCAGCAGGTGCCTTCTCCCTCCCACCTGCATCAATTTATGAAAAACGCTGACAATTTAAAGAGAAGGCACTGTGAACTAAAAAAGAGAGAGAGAAATATTACAAATTTCACAGTAGCTTCAAGTTTACCTTTCCATGTCCCAAATGGACCATAAATATTATGGAATCTTCCAATTCGGCATTCAATTCCAAAATCTTTGTTGTAGTGTTTACAGAGTTCCTCTGTTGCCAGCTTCTCTAAGCCATAAGCATCTTGAGGCTAAAAATGAAAACAATATAAATCTCATTGACAATGTTAGACATCCGAAATTTTAGTACATGAATTTTACGAGTATGAAAAAAAAAAAAACCTCAGCGGGCCAAGCATCAGACTCCTTCAAGCTCACATTGGTATCCAACTGCTTAAATTCAGGATAGATACAAGCACTGGAGGCGTAGAAAAATCTGAATCCAAATCGAAGAAATAAATATTCAGATTCTCAGATCTAAATATGCGCCTCACTGAACTTATTTTAAAGAAAAACACCGCATTTTCAACAAAAAAATATTTTTCTCAGATTGGAATGCAGCTGTCAACGCATGTGATGGCATGGAGAATATCAATCGTTTGCTGACATAACATACATCAATTGAGAAAAGGGCATCTAATAATTGATTCTTCGCCCCTTTCTAAGAAACTTTTCTTACTTTAGTAACCTAACACAAAAGGGTCTTACGCTTAGATCCCGATTGACAAAAACAGAGGCGAAAAATATCTTTAAAACAATTTCCAATACTAATATATTGTATTTCGAATCTGATAGACAAAAATGAAGGAATCCGACCTTTCACTAGTCGACACAATAGCTTTGTTATTCACCAACTGAACAAAACCAGCATTACACTCTCATAATTTTCAAGTTAATGAATGCTTAATCGTATAATTGCTCATATGAATTACCAGTATTCTACTTATAAACCCAAATGCTGAATAAAATCAAGAAGATTAACGAAATTGAACCTCTTGACTCCGTTAATCCTGGCAGCCTCGATCATGTTAAAACTGATCATCGTATTGTTATACATGATGACAGAGTGATTTGACTGAATAAAGCCCATCCCTCCCATATCCGCAGCAAGATTGAACACGTGATCAACTCCTTGGGTAACTTTCAAACAGTTATCCATCACTCTCAAATCAACAAGATGGAATTCATTACAGAACATATCCTCCGTCATGTGCTCGTTTTTCTTCCAGTCAGAAGCAATAATGTAATGACCTTCAGTCTTCAGACGCCTGGCAATGTGCGAGGCAATGAATCCACCGGCTCCAGTAATGGAAATCGAAAGCTTTTCCGTTGGCCAGTAGGGTTCCCTCTCGAGGTTTTCATATGTGTACGATCCGTAGTTGGTTTCAACCGTGGTTCCCATTCTGCAGTAAATGCCAAGGGGGAAAAAATTCAAGACTAAATAAAACCAAGACAATTAATCAATGTAGATTTACAAATTGATAACTTATCAGGCAATTGAATTGATCAGGAAAATTATTACATCTAAAAGGACGCCATTAAGCCATCTTATCAAAGAAGTTTACTAAAACATTGAGTAAATAAGTGTCGGCTAATCTTCCTTAGCATAATTCAACAGAAAAAGGCCAAATACAAACACAATGAAAAGCAAAGAAAAACGCAAGACGAATCAAATCCACTTTAATTATATATTCATATTGACAAACAATAATTGAAAAAAGTGAAAATAAGTAAGGAAAGAATCAAATTCTACATTCCGCAATCCATAGACAGCTCAGAAAGAATTCAAATTTACAGAACTTATATACATAAAATAAAAGCATACTCAATCCACAAAAAAATTTACAAACTGCAATAACCCCAAAAAATCAGAACCCCAATGAATATACCGATAACAATCACTAATTAATACAGGAAAAAGAGCAATTTTAAATTAATGCAAACTTATTTCCTCAAAATTCCAAAAAATAAAAAACAAAAATAGATGAACCAAGAAATTTATAAACCCAAAATGAAGCATCAATAATTTATTAGAAGCGCATAAGGAAATCATCATAAATTTACACAAATACCAAAAACATAGAAAAAATAAAGCATGTATTTTCAAAACAGAAGCTGAATTACCTCAAGAAATTTTTGGGTTTTTAGCGCGTGAAATGGTTATCAGTATCAATATATCTCTATTCGATCTTTTTTCCAGATTGTGAGGACACAATGCACGGGGGATTGCTCAGTGGATTGACGAAATAAATGCTACATTTTTTTTGTCATTCGTCAATTTTATCATTGATAGGACGTGTTTGTTTTTTCTTCATGCAATTATTTTTCATTATTAAAATCTCTATTTATTGCTGCTTCTTTTTTCTGGATTTTCTTCTATATTAGTATTTCACGAGACAAAAAAAAAAAAATGCATTCTTTTAATGCTCATTTTCAACTATACAATTTTCAATAAAATAATATTACACCAAATCCAATTTTTTTTTCCTTTTTAACCACATATTTTCCATCACATCACTATTTAAAATGTATTCTTTCCTTAAGAATGTGCATCAAATAGTGGCATGGTTTATTTTCATATATAATGTCACTGTGAGAATCATCCTTATCCAGCAAGAAATTGATGGTAGAATGGCATTTTAAGAATTTTCAGTTCAAACCAATTCAAATTGGTACTAGAAGGGCGACCAAAGGCTCGTTTGACACGATTTTTAAATTTGCTTCTTGTAGGTCTTCTTGAGAAAGTTATTTTAAGTTAGCTTTTTCTAAAAATTCATCTAGTTAGACAAATTAATTAATTTAAAAAAATTTCTCAAACTTTCAAAGTCGGCTTCATGTAATTTTAGAGAACGTGTCTTTTTATTAGAAGAAGCCTCTCCAAACTTCTAGAAAGGTGTTTATTTTGATACGTTAGGTAACAACTACGTCGAGTAGAACTCACTCTTAAATATTCGTTTTTGAGTGGAGAGTGCTCAACTGATATAATCTCGTAGAGGGCTCTACTTAAAATTTCTAAATAGAGACTAAGAATTTTATATTCTTTCAAATAATTTGTAATTGTTCTATTGGGAGAGCTTAATTGGTCACACATGTAACATAAACTTCTAACAAAACCACAATATCTATCATTAAATCATGAATTTTAAAATAATGACATTATAGCAATCATTAAAAGATTTTAAGGGTTTTTTCTTTTGAGTCTTCCTTGGTGTACAGGGTTACTGAACACACACAACATATGGTGGGGTAGATATTTTGGGGGTGATTTTTTAATGAGGCGGGTCCCGCTCATGTGAGAGGTCGGCTCTGCCAGGCCTTTTACAGGCATGACAGAGGAGCATTATTCTTTTTCTTTTATAATTATTGGTGTGTATATAGATGTTCCTTTATTTAAAGCACCACTCAATTATATGCCTATTTGTTGAAAAGTACAGAATTTCTTTCTTTCTTTCTTTCTTTTATAATTAGAACTAAATATATATTTAAGACAATGATTTGGTGACGAGACATACATCAGTCTTTTGTATTTTTCCTTCTTGTAGGGTCTTAAATAATAGATTCCTCTAATTATTTTTCTAAAAAGTAATCATCCAACTTGCTTAAAAAATGTGACAAAATCCATATTAAGTCAATCAAATCTTTTTGATAATAATAATTAATCAATTTTGATTGTACTAACCAATCCTACAACAGAGAGGGAGTCGAACCCAATACACGTGCATTTTTTCTTATTGTTTGTGAGACGTAAAATTTGACAAAAACTCGAGATGCTTGAAAGTAAAAACAATTTTTTCCTATGAGTCGAAATTTTTATATTTTGAAATATTTTAACAATTAATTTTACAAGAAATCATTCTTGAAGTATTTATGGGCAAATTTTGGCCCAAGGTCCATGCTGATCTCGTGGTGGGGACACCACAAGAAATTAAAGATGCATTTGATTTGTTGTTTTCAAGTTGTTTTCAATTTTCAGTTTTGCAAAATATTAAAAATGTGTTAGGTCCGTTATTTTTGAAAATGTATTTTTGAGAATAAAGATAAATTTATAACATAAAACTCAAAACATATTTTTGACGTTTTGAGTGTTTTCAGTGAAAATTATGAAAACATTCAAAACATGGAAAACAAGTGTGTAAATAAAATTTTAAAAATTAAAAATTCTAACAAATAAAATTCAAAAAATAAAATCAATAAATTCTCAAAAAAAAAATTTGAAAAATAAAATCTGAAAAACAATTCTAAAAAGGTAAGATTCCAAAAAAAATTAAAATTAAAATTCTAAAAAAATAAGATTCTAGAAAATAAAAATAGTTCTAGCTCTTGATTATTATTTACATAAAAAATTTTAAACTTGTACATCAAGATGTACATAGGGGGTTACATCCCCCTCACATGGGGGTGAGGGGGGTGTAACCCACTCTAATAAAAAATATTATTCAAGTGGGTCCCACCCCCCATGTGAGGGGGGTGTAACCCCTTATGTACACGTGTTGATGTACAAGTAGACCAATTCTTTTGAAATTAGTTTATTATTTATTATTTTAATTTTTTAGTGAGAAATAATATTATAAGATTCACCAATTTTAAAAAATATATAATATTTAATAATATATTAACGTAAAATTGTTCTTTTTTTTTTATAGAATAATAAAATTTAATGGAATAAAATGCAATAAAATAAAATTTCAAAATTTCAAACGATATGTGTTTTCTAGTTTTTTGTTTAGAAAAATAATCTTTCCAAATTGACAAACTAAACGTATTTTTAAAAATTTTAAAACAGACTCTCAAAACAGAAAACCGAAAATGAACTCAAAATTAAAAACCGAAACACAAACTAAAATGCCCTAATATTTTGAATTACCTAAATGAGATTGTTAATGGAGGCATAAACAATTCTCTAAGCGCTTTTGGCTTCTTCTTGTTGCATGAGAATGGAATCATGAATTCTTTATTTTTCTTACACTAGTAGTAAGCACGTGCATTGAACGTCATATGTATCGAATAAATGATATTCGTAATATTTGAAATACTACATTGGTTTTTTTTTTTTTAAATAGTTGACGTAATTGACATTGTTAAAGAAAAAAATAAAATTGTGAATATATATATATATATATATATATATATATATATATATATATATAAAAGTACCGTGATTAGTTTATAAGTTTTTATAAAATTATATATATAATGTGGAAATGTTGAATAAGGGTTGATTGCTCTTGTTTTTTTCATTTCGAAGTCAGTATGTTTTTCCTTTCTCAAGCATGGGAAATAAATTTTCGATTGTGTTCTTAAACAACGTAGTTTGAAAATTACTTTCCTGAAAACATTATAAAAAAAATTATTAGTCTAATAGTGAAACTTTTATAAGAAGAGTATTGACTAATTCTGACATTATATAATATTTTCCCATCACACAAATTTAGTTTTATCCCCTATTTGACAATCATACATTTTTTCAAAAATAGGGTTTTGAATAGTGATTTTTGAAGAATATGTGCTTAAAAAGTAGGAAAAATTTTGGATTTATGTACACAATATTTTATTTTGTAAATATGTGGTTGGAAATGAGTGTAAAAAAAAGAGTTTGAAAAGTATGGTTATCAAACATGGGCTTAAAATTTCAACAGGGTCGTTCTTATTGCTATAGATCTCAATAAAATCTTTTCAAAGTATGAATACTTTTATAATCCATCAAATGTATTCAGTTGTCTTATAAAGATATAATCGCAATATTTGTTTGTTGATATCAATCTTACAAATATGAAAATAAATTTAAGAGGTGACAACAAAAATATACATTAACAATTAACAAAACGGAAAAAGTTAATATTTTTCAAATTAAACTGATGACCCGATTAATTTTGTTGATCTATTGATGAATCAAACCTCGTTTTTGTTAGTATTTTCGACAATGATGTATTTATCTGTTGTTAGGTTTTAGTTGATTTTG
>CAIGRT010157253.1:0-17651 GCA_903798405.1 Fraxinus platypoda
ATTTTGAAGGCATTGACATTTCAATGAGTCTCACCATCATTCTACAGGATTTGGCATCCAATGTCATGTCTTCTACCCATTTGTATTATACAATGGATTGGGGTACCTTGAAACGTCACTCTTTGGCCAACTAACATAACAGGAATAGAATTAGACCACACACTTATTACTCATACACAAGAAATTTGATTGGAAAAATTTCCTTTTCTAGTTTCTATGAAAATGTACCATTTAACTTTTATATGGAACAAACACATTTTGTATTAAAGACAAATATGGCTTTTGAAAGCTCTATTCCCTTATGTATTGTGAACCAACTTCTTAAAGGAATTCCTGAAATTTCTGGTTAATTGTGTCATTTTCGAACCTATTTTTAGTGAATATTATTTAATTGAAGCTGCCAACTATATAATTAATCAACAATACCCATTTCAAGTAATATTTTCTAATTGTCGCGCACTTCTCAGAAAGAACCAATTTGGATAGAAAGAAAGTAACAATATAGTGTGCAACGTTTAATACGATGTGACCAGATTTAAACAAGCTCATAGAGTCGATCGACAATTTTTACTAAAATGCCCTTCAACTTTGAGCTATTACAGTACAAGTACTTGGCTACTGCTCTTAGGTTGATTATTTAAGAACTAAATAACTTCTAGACAAATCATCGATAATACATTTTTTATCTATCATAGTTTTTCTGAAAAAATAAAATTCGGGATTATTTTTTAATAGAAAAATTTACTAGTGACAGATCACTACAAATCGTTGAAAAGGAGAAAAAGGAAAGCAATTTAAATTATGGACATTTATTTTCCCTCGTTACAAATCGTTGAAAAAATAAAATAAAATAAAAATAGAATAACAAAAAAGTAGAGTATTTTGTCATTGATATCACTNCGCACCATATTTGAACCTTGTCTTCAAGTGACTGTGTGCTACGATTTCTAATATTAAGGTTGAACCCCAACCTTGAGGGCCCCCCACCGCCCCGCCCCTAGAGCATTGTGGAGGAGGTAAATCGCGGGATGTGCCTCAACAGGCCAGGATAGAAGAGTTGCCATACTGGTGTCCATAAATAGTCAAATTCCATAGCTTATAAGAGGCAGGAATCGAACATTCACACTGCAGCAATTTGAAATATTTCTCTCTTTTCTTATGATTATTTCTGTATTTATAATTAAAATGGGAGCATTTCTTTTTAGCCATGTCATTATAAATTTTCTTGATAATAATTATTATATTATATAATGTGATTTATTTCTTAAATAGTTTATTAAATACGCTTGGGAATAACTTGCTTGCTTACAAAGACATACCAAATAAACAAATACGTGTTTTAAAATAATATAAATTATATGTACGTGAGAATGACTTTGTTGATGTCATTCAAAGTCTGAAGGAAGATTGTTGTCTAATGAAATACTGAAGTTTGAAAGTTTAATTGCATAGTTTAAGCACTTCCCACATCAAAAGTTTATGTCCTTCCGAATTAATATATAAATTAATTTAGGGATAATAACATATTTGGTCCCCCAACCTTTCAAAAACATATGGGATATATTCCTAATTTTTTTGAAAAAAAATTGCTCCAGACATTCCTACATATGAGGAAATAGGTATGATAGGTCCCTGATAGGAATTCACCTTGTGTTAGACTCCTGTTTGTATTAATTCTCCTAATATTTTGGAGATTTTTTGTATTATAAATATGTGGTGTATTACACATATTTATTTGATCGACTCAGAAAGTAATCCAGGTGGATCTAGAGAGGGACTCGCATAATAGAGAGATCAGGTTGAGAGATTTGTGGGATTTAATTTCGCATAACATACTTGTAACTCCCTACTATTGATTATAGTGAATTATTTGCCTCTACTCATATTTTTTTCTGGATTTAAGTTTTGACATTAAATTTTATGTTCTTGTGTGATTCTTTTCATCGTGTCATGTTTTCTTGGACTTAATATTTATAACATGTGGTATAAGTTCTATAATCACATTATTACAAATTGGCTTGTTTTATAATAAGAGTGTGTTTGGTAGGGATTTTTGGGGGAAGAATTGATTTTTGAATAGTGATATGATGGGAAATGTGGGGTTGAAAAAGAAAAATTGATTTTGAATAGTGATATGATGGGAAATGGGTGGTTGAAAAAGAAGATAATATTATTGATGTGATGAAAAATATTATTTTATTGAAGAATGTGTGGTTAAAAATGAAAATTGATTTACTGTAGAAAATGAAAAGGAATACCAAACAGGCTCTAAATAGTATCAGAGCCAATGATCGAAGTTCTTGGGAGAGTCAGTTTGATTTCGTATTAAAGTAAGGTTTGATCAATTTAGAACGAGGTTTGATTGTTTCGGGATGTCCAATATGAAGTTTGATCTTTCGCTTTTGGATCGCAATACCAAACTTTTGTTATGACAGATTTTGTTTAGACATTGAAGGAGAAGCAATGTAAAGATCGAATTATATATCTTGAAAGGTTTAACAATCACATTTGATGCATCTATCACTAAATTAAAGATTAGACATAAGGAGAGGTTCGGTGAGGCTGATTGGTTGCTTATAGTTTGAGAAGTGTTGACTCAGATGGGGTTGGTTGCGATTGAGTTGCTCGTGATTCAAGCGAAATTTGGTATTTAAGAACCTACCACTAGCTTGAGTTAGTTTTGATGTTGTTGTTCGTGATCCGAGCAAATTTAGCACCTAAGGTAATACTACAAATGAGAAGTGCATGGATTCTTACTCCAATGGAATTAGTAGTGAACTTAATGATTTTGTTGTTTGTGATTCAAGCAGTTTGGAGACCAAAGTAATTTTTCTGGTAAGTAGTGTTTTGATTTAGTTCACAGTTGCTGAATTTGTCCTAGTTGGACTTTATGGAAGATGTGGAGTAATTTGGTTGAGTATTTTGTTAGAGAATTTTGTTAAAAAGTTTGGTTTTATTCCTTATAGTGGAATTTGTGTCAAGGTGGAAGGTTGTTAGAATTTCGACGCGACCCGAATTCTTGTTGAGTATTTGATTGGAAACATTGTTGGATGACTATTGAAAATTAGTTGTAGACTTGATGATATCTTGAAGAAATCCAAGATGGATTAGGATCCTAATTCCATTTTTTGTCAGCTTTTGACTCCTATTTCTTCCCAAATACTTTATTATTGGTTTTACCTATTGTAATAGGACTTCACCTTGTGTTAGACACTTATTTGTATTAATTTTCCTAATATGTTAGGGATTCTTGTATTATAAATATGTGGTGTATTATACATTGTTAAAATTTGGATGTGACTCGAATTTCTTGTTGAAATAATTGAAGAATTCTAATTGAAGTGCACATCAAGAAGAATTCAGTTTGGAATGCTATTGGAGTCATATGTCAAGTTGAAGTTTTTTTTGGAAGCTCATTGGGAGTTGAAAATTAATATTGGACTTGAAGAAGAGTTCGGGATGAAAAAAACAACTTAGAATTAAAAAAAAAAAAAAAAAAAAAGAGAAAACGGAGCAGAACGCCCGGCACATAGGCGCCCAGCGCCACATGTGTTTGTTCCAATTTTTCGAGTTTTTCTCTCCTTTTTCGTTTTGGACTCGATTTTTTGACATCCTACTTCATCAACAACTCTACTATGAGGGTTTGGACGTTCTCTACATGTTCCCTATATATACTTGGCTCTTCTATACAATTTTATGATGTGAGAATAGTGTGAAAAAGTGATTACTAACTTTTAGAATCATTGTAATATTTCTCCATTTTCATTATTTGTGGTGCAATAAAACTTCTTAATTCCTCTGCAATGTTTTCGTGTCTTCTTTTATTCTTTTGCTTGTGATCAAATACTTCATTATTGTGCCATATAATTTAAACATCTCAATCTGGTGATTGGTTTTATATCAAGTGGTATCGAGCGATACGTGATCCTTTAATTCCAACAAGTAGCATCAGAGATTATGGGCATAATAAACACAACAAGTGGTATTAGAGCCCAGGTTCAGTAGTCCCGCAAAAGTGCATGGTTTGATTTGTTCGAGGTTTTTGTCAAAGCACTAGATTTTCGCTATGGCAGGTTAAGATGCGTGCAGTACTCATACAACATGATTTGGATGATGCGTTGTTGGGAATTGAGATGCCTGCAACTTTGACTACGGCGAAGAAATTATGGAAGGATAAGAAGACAGTTTCCCACATTCATCTTCATCTATCGAATATCATTCTTGAGGACGTTTTAAAGAAGGGTTCTTATGGTTGAAGTTGGAACAATTGTACATGACTAAAAGTCTGACAAGCAAGTTGCATCTTAAACAGCGTTTATACTCTTATCAAATGGCAGAAGGAGGATCATTGGAAGATCACCTGTTTGTATTTAAAGAGATCGTCGTTGATTTAGAAACTTTGAAAGTAAAGTATGATGAAGAAGATTTGGCATTGATTCTATTGTGTTCATTGTTCGCTTCGTTTTTATCATTTAGTGACACAATCTTGTATAGTCTTGATACTCTCACCATAGAGGAGGTGTATGATGTTCTGTTTTCAAAATAGAAGATGAAGCATATGGTTTCTGGAGCTAAAGATGGAGAAAGCCTGGTTGTTCATGGTGATTCTGAAATGGGCAGATCGAAGTCTAAGTTCAGTAATCAAATTTGTAACTTATGCAAGAAGTGGGGCACATTAAGAAGAATTGCTACAAATTGTAGAATAAATAAAGGTTGGCTGCAAAACGATATGTGAAGTAATCAGATACTTCATGTGAAGCAGACATCGCAAAAAACATTGTAAGTGTGGGAGATCTCTTGGCTATTTCTGATATCGAGTCTAAATCAGAGGAGGATTGAATTCTGGATTTAGCGTGTGTGTTTTATATGTGTCTTAATAAGGATTTGTTTACTACATATGAAACCGTTTTCAAAGGTGCCGTAGTTATGGAAAACAACGCACCTTGTCGGGTTGTTAGAATTGGTACGGTTAGATTGAAGCTATTGGATGGGACAATTAGAACACTTGGTCAAATTTGATATGTTCCGAATTTGAAGAAGAATCTCATCTTGTTGGCTATCCTTGATTCAAAGGATTATGAGTTCTTTGATGGAGGTGGAACTTTAAAAGTTTGTAAGGGTGCCCAGGTTGTAGTGGAGGGACAGAAAATGTCTCAATTATATATCTTGTAGGGTCGTGCAGAATCTAGAAGAGTCAATCAGTACAGGTTCAGTACCGTGGTAGACATTCAGTTTGGTACAATACCTTTAGGAGCTCGTAAATGGTCGAATTTGGAGAATATAGCTCAGTGGAGTTCAGGAGATATGGATAATACCGCTTTGCCACATCACCTGCGGTGCCATTGTATTCAATTACTAGAGACGGATCCAGTGGAAAAAGGTATGTAGATGCTATTTTTTTTAGCATGCTTTCAGCGTGGTGGAAGGTGTACAATCTAGCAATTGACCTTCTTTAAAATCATTTGAGTTTAATTCTGCTTTGGGTGTGTTACAGTCCAATTTGCTGAATTTTAAAATTATTATGATTTTTTGGGAATCTAAGGTAATTCTGCAAAGTAGTGATTGAATTCATTGGAAGAGGTGGAGTATTTTGTGTTTGGTTGGAGAAATTAATTTTTTGGTTATTGTTGAAGAAGTCAGTTCATTCCTTGGTGAAATTCGTGTCAAGGTGGAGATTGTTAGAATTTGGGCGTGGCTCGAAAAATCAGTTTTAGTTATTGTTGAAAGTCAACTCATTCCTTGCAGACAGATTTTCTTCTCCAGTTGGAGAATATTTTGGAGCTTTATTTGTTGTAGTGGAATTCGTATCAAGGTGGAGATTGTTAGAATTTGGGTGTGACCCGAATTCCTTGTTGAAGTAATTAAAGAATTCTAATTGAAATGCACGTCAAGAAGAATTCAGTTTGGAATGCTATTGGAGTCCTATATCAAGTTGAAGTTCTATTTTGGAAGCCCATTGAGAGTTGAAAATTGGAATTGGACTTAAAAAAAAGTTCGGGAAAAAGAAAACAATTTGGAACAAAAAAAGAGGGAAAATGGGGCAAAACGCCCTGTGTCGCTGCACCGGCGCCCTTGTTCAATATTTTTTCCCTAGCGCCGCAACGCCACCTGTGATTGTTCCGATTTTTCACATTTTTCTCTTCTTTTTCGTTTTGGACTCGATATTTTAGCATCATACTTCATTAACAACTCTACTAAAAGGGTTTGGACGTTCTCTACATGTTCCCTGTATATATTTGGCTCTTCTATACAATTTTATGGTATAAGAATAGTGTGAGAAAGTGATTACTAGCTTTTAGGATCATTCTAATATTTCTATATCTTCATTATTTATGGTGCAATAAAATCTCATAATTCAACTACCATATTTTCTTGTCTTTTTTTATTCTTTTGCTTGTGATCAAATACTTCATTATTGTGTCATATAACTTAAACATTTCAATCGGTGGTTGGTTTATATCAAGTGATATGGAGCGATACGTGATCCTTAAATTTCAACAAGTGGTATCAGAGATTTTGGACATAATTAACACAACACACATTTATTTGATCGACTTAGTGGGTGGTCCGGTGGATCTAGAGAGAGACTCGTATGATAGGGAAATCAGGTTGAAAATCTCGTTGAATCTAGATTCGCATAATATACTTATAACTTTTTACTATTGATTATAGTGAATTCACAACCTCTATCCATGATTTTTTTTCTCAGATTTGGATTTTCACGTTAAATTTTGTGTTCTTATGTGACTCTTTTCATTTTATCATATTTTCTTGACTTTAATATTTATAATAAGTGGTATAAGTTCTATCACCGGATTATTGCATTCATTTTTTCACAAGTGACCTGATACATAAGCTTTTACATAACTTGATGTCGTCAATACATGACACATGACCTTTACGTGTTCAACGGGAGATATTAATCTAGAGAACCAATTCTTGGTTTGGGCTAACTAAAATTCAAGCATAGAAACCGGTAAGCAGTAGTTTATCTGCCAGACCTCGCCTAATCCCTTCCTCTATTTTTGACATTATTTCTTAATTTAAGTAAATAAATAATAGTGGGATAAGAAATGCAAAGTTTTGTAGCACAATTGATGCAAACCGCTAATTCAGTGGACCCCTTGTAGAATAAATATCACAGCAAGATCCAGCCTTACAGAATGATTTTAGTCTTTAAATACATATACTTTTTTCCCTAAAATGCTCATTCCCATTCTCTCCCCTTGTCGGGAGGAAAAAAGAAAAAGAAAAAAAGAAGAAGGAATCATTTACCCTAAAATACATGAGGCATATTTGGTTCAATATAATAGTACTTATCCTAGTCTGTTGATCAATTGAGGGACATACAAAGAAAGAGGAGAAAAAAAAAAAGAAGTTATTCAAGCTATTTTTCATATATCGTTATTTATAAGTTATTCCAAATTTTTTATTATTAAAAATAGTGCTTTATAAAGCATAAATTGTAGTTCGGTGATACGACCAAATTTCACACCTAGACAAGGTCTAAATATACTTTTTAGAATACTGATAAAAAAATATTCATAAGAAAACACATAAAATTTAAAATATATTTTCTTGTTTATACTATGGATGCAAGATGATTGCGAAAGAAAGAGAGTTATTATAAGGCTATGTTTGATAGCCCATTTTTTTTCTATGGAATGATTGTTTGATAGGTTTTTTTTTTTTTTTTTCATGGAAAATTAATTCCATGATCCCCCACACATGCACCAATTCCACAAAATTTAGGTGGGAAAATGGTTTCCAAGTTATTTTTTTATTATTTATTATTTTTTTTTTTTGGTAATTGACACAAATTTTATCACCAATTGTAAAAAAAAATTCCCCTTTAATAGACAATTTCTATAAAAAACAAAGTCAAACGAACACCAAAAGATCCAAAATTTAAATATTTTCCACGTGGAAAATTATACCAATCAAACACAATTAATTAATAATTCTCAGGAAAACAATTCTAGGCAATTCAATTCCCTAGAATTCATTTTATTTCCATCCAAATCCCACTCTTACAATTAAACGGACCCTAACTTTCTGTGATGTTTCTTTATTTATTAATTAATATAAAAAAGCTTAATCAAGGACATAACTACTAGTTCCTCCGTTCAATTTATATAATAAATTGATTTTGTTTTTCACACGGATTAAGAAATCTTATTTAACGTTATTGAAAAATAATTTTTGTCAAAAACTTTCCTAATTTACTCTTATTTAATTATCAACAACTAGTAGTAAATTATTGTTAGAAGTAATTAAAAAATAAGGGTATATTAGTAAACGAACCAAACAAAACATTCTCAATAAAAAAAAAATAAGACTACATAATTGAGACAAGAAAAGAGGGAACATACATAAAATGATGTCTAGATTAATCCATTAAACATGCATATGTTGAATTGCATGTCCATATGGAAAAGATCATTACACAAGAGTATAATTCCAATTGGCATCTTTTTCATTATGTGGGACCCTCATTAAATGTTTCTGATTGATGGGAATAAGAATTTAGTTGTAATTTTCAAAGATTAATAGTATACTACTCTACAGTGTATCATCGAGGTTCATTCTTGTCAAACCTCGTGCATTTAATAAGACCCATATGCCAAACTGTAGCGTGCAGTGTGGGTAGCTAAGAGCCTAAGATAATTATTGTCACCAAAAAAGAATAAGGGTCATATGCATTTTGGTCCCTGAGGTTGAACTTTAATCTCAAATTAGCCTCTATTATTGGATCTTTTTCTTTAATTTTTATTTTAGAAAGCCTATTTGTCATTTTAGACGTGGTAAATGCAATGAAACGAATGTAATAATAGCCCCAAGAGTAACTTCTCGAAGGAAAAAATACACCATATCCTCGAGTATACCATCCTGACATTTTTTTCATTTTTTGTTGCGTGCCTTTAAAATAGTATATAACATATTTATCGAATTTATAATTTTGAAATCTCAAACATATAATTAATTAGTGGGTTTAAAATAGATATCTAAGTTTCATATATATTATAGGTACCAAATTTAATATGTTTCTAAGTATTNTTTTTTTCTTTGTTTTTTTTGTTTTTTTTTTTTTTTTTTTTTTTTTTTTTTTTAATTCTTATTTTTTATGGAATATCTTACTTGGGAGATGCATGTGCTGTGAAATATTGCTAGAAAATGTCTATGAATGGGGACACTGAAATATTGCTAGAAAATTTCCAACCGTTTATTTGGTTCCGTCGGTTCCTTCCGACGTATACTAAAGAAGTCAAAAATTTGTGACAGAATTTAAATATAAATTCAAAGAATATGTTTAAACGACATATAGTCCAATCGGTACGTATCAATGTTATTGATGGACAATATTGACACAAAATAATAATTATTTGTAAATTAGTAGACATATTTCATCAACTTTTATCAAAATCTACTAAAAATCTGATTTTAATCTCTATCAAATAGGGGCTTAATGTTAATGTCTATATCTCGAGTAGTTAGGTAACTCAGAGTGTGTTTGATAGGGATTTTTGGGGGAAGAATTGATTTTTGAATTGTGATATGATGGGAAATGTGTGGTTGAAAAAGAAGAAAAAAGTATTGATGTGATGGAAAATATTATTTTATTGAAACATATGTGGTTGAAAATGAGAATTGATTTACTGTAGAAAATGAGAATCTGTACCAAACAGGCTCTCAATCTTCCTCAACAGTTTAACTTGTGAGAAATTTAACATTAGCATTGAAATAATGCGGTTGGTCGAGCTCCACAAGGATGCGTAGTTTTTGCACTTCAATTCCATGTATTTACTTTGACCAAAATATTTATAATTAATATCATCAATCGATGGTTTTAGATTTGTGTATAATATGTAATGAAATTCAGCCGTATATAATAAATTAATATTTCATGCTTAGATCATTAGTAATTACGAATAGAAATGAAAGTCGTTCGAATGCGAGAGTGAATTTTCAAATTTATTAACCTAAAGACATCTAAAATTCATCAATAATGAACACGATGTTGGATGTAGCAAAAGAAACAATATTATAGCATTGAAAATATTGAGCAATTCCTACAATGGATATAAAAGGTTGTACACACATGAAACAAACTAATCTTTTCATGTTAGATTTAGTGCTTAATTATGGAACTTAGGAAACTAGAATGGAGAGAAAGATTGGTAATTGTAATTGTTTAAGAGTAACAAGACATGATTACCTTAAGCTCAATATTCTGTATTGAAGATCAAAATATGTGTGAGCTCTTTACTTGTTTCTTTGTTAAGCCCCTGTTTGGTGCACATTATCAATCCAAGAACGCATTTTTTTTTATGTAATGGGGAATATGTGGTTGAAAAAGAAGGAAAAATTATTGATGTGATGAAAAATATTATTTTATTAAAGAATGTGTGGTTGAAAATGGGTAGAAGAATGAGAATGAAAAAAATAATGTGGCTCAAACATGGGCTAATTCACTATCTTTAGTATACGGAATCTCAAGCTCTTTGTAACTCACCATGGCGTTCTCTAAGAATAATTGATGTTCTTTCAGTTCAAGGAATTTTTTTTCCTTGCTAATACCATCTCTGATTTTGTATCTAAGAAAATTTGAACTTTTTTTAAAATCAGGATTGATTTCATGAAGGGTTTTATTGAAAGATTTATTCTCTTGCTTATTTTGTCAATGAATATATTTGTAAGAAAAGTATTTGAAATTCATTTAATAAGTGATCACGATTCTAGAGGAATATCCTCTAACTCCACAAAAAGATATGGTATAAATAATTGTGCAAGATAATTTAAATCAAAGACAAATTTTAGCGAGGAATTTCTCCCCAGTACTTCAAGTTGCATTTGTTTTAATCGTGAAAAATGCTATTCACTCTCACTGTTTACCCATAAGAAGTCATGTGATAGTTGCGTGGCTTTAATTGTAATCTTGAATGTAGGATTTAAGATGACATATAAATTGATGTTACTCATGATCGGTACATATCGCTTATGAATAGGCTTTCTAACTACAGCATGTAAGGGAAATGCTTCGGGAACCAAAGTTAGCGAACAGAGAGGGCGATGGGCAGGTAAGTTTCTAGGTCCAAATAAGATTCTCAGGCAAGGGTCAACAAAAGACATCTAGTTCCAGACCAGACCAGAACTAATCTAATCTAAGATCTTCGCCCTCGGCCTCTAGTCGTTAATAGACATGGTTACTCGAGTCAATAGTTTCAAGGCCATTGTCTTTAAGATAGCACCTAAAGGCATCAAAATCAAGTGCTAATGGAGATCCAGTGGAAGTTACCCTCGCTAATTTAATCAATAACTAGATCTTGCACTATAATTGGGAATGACAAGTTCTTGTTTTCTAGATTCGTTTTATTAAAGAAAATTAGAAGAAGAAGAAGGTTATTTGTCAAACAGCATATCTCGTTCAGAACAATGCATATTAGTGCAGTGTGCATAATTTTCCTTGATAGACAAAATTAAATTATTGGTTGATGAAATTGTTTTTGTAAAGTGGAGCAGCAAACGCATATAATTTTAGCATTTAATGCACCAGCTAAACACGGTCTGTGGGCTTGTGTCATTTAGTGAAACATCGAACAAGGTGCCACACAGCGAATTCCTCCATTAAAAATGCAATGATACAAAGATGTTTGCTCCTAGTTTTTATCTCTCCGGTGAAATAGAAAAGTACTAGAGAAGTTACTTCCCAATAAAAAAAATATATCTTTTTACCCGTTGATTCAGCCTAGGGTTTTGAAAAAAAAAAACCTAGCATATTTTTAGGAGTTTGGTGGGTGGGGGGTGGTCAATGAAGAGGAAGACATGATAAAACCCAAGACGCGAGACAAAGGTGTTGAAAGATTAGAAGGGAACATTTGGGAGTATGAAAAGGAATTAGAAGGTAATGTGGGTTTATTTTGGTTTACGCACATGATAAATCAAATACACACTATCAAACAAATACTCTTTTTTGGGATGTCTAAATGATCCAAGTCAATGAGTCTATTTGTACTCTGATAGCTTCCTGCGCTTTTGTCTATACCAAACTATATATAAAATACCTTGGAAAATTTTTGATTAAAAAAAAAAAAAAACCCCACAAAATTTTCAAGATTTGAGTTGTGTATACAGGACAAGATTTATACCAAACTATAATTGAGTTTAAGAGAATTTGATTAGATTATCCTGTATTCTGTGGCCTGTCATGTCTTAGCATGAAAAGGAAATTTCTTTAATGTCCTTTCTCACTGAAATCTTAAAAAAATATTATGTTCGTGCGTGTGTGTATGAGTATTTCTCTCTCTCCTGCGAGTGTGTGAGTGTGTGTGAGAGAGAGAAAGAGAAACAGAAGCGAAGAGGGTGGGGGAAAAAAGGAATCACAGAAGAGGGTCTCTCTCTTTCAAGATTTTTTAACCCGTCGTCTACGGGGAAGGAAATCAAAAAGTGTCAACACATCTTTTTTATGTTGTTTATGCTTTTTTTTATCTTTAGGTCTTTGTGTTGATTAATGATAATTTTATTTTATTTTATTTTTGAACTTTGCTGCTTTGTGTGTGTTTTGACTCGAGAGGAAGAGACCTCGTTCTAGTGTCATTTTCTTAGATATACTCTCCAGGAAGAACACCAAACCCGATTCCCCCTTCTTCTTTGTATGCCTTTCTGGAATTTCTTCATCCTCTTGTTCCATTATTTCAATTCCCTTTGCATCTCTTTCTCTCTCTAGAATTTTATCCACTTTTCTTTACTCCATCTCTCTTTGAGCTTTCTTCTTTAGCTTTTGCAGCATACATGTAGTAGCAGTCTTTTCTCAGCTTTACAATCTTTGAGGGAATTTGATCCCTCAAACTAATTCCCCAGAATCAAGAAAAATAATTGGTTTTAATTGTCTATTCTTCCTTTTTATGTCTGTTTATTCTCTCTTACTACTGTTTCTTGTTATCAGATTGGATTTGGTGAGAAGATAAAGAGATTTCACTCTCCCTTTACTCCATATCTCCTAGATTTCTCAACTTTAGCCTTTATAGCACACCAAGTTGTTCCAAACTTTACAATCTCCAAACATATTTTAATCTGTGTTACAAATCTCCCACAACAAATTTGGAGTTTCCTTTTCTGTCTCCTATTTACCTTTTGGACTTTGGATTTTCAATTATCGAGAAAAAGAAAGAAAAAGTATTTGGTTTCAAGAAAATCTAGCAAGGAAAATGCCCTTTGAAAGGATTTTCGTTGAACCTTCTTCAAATCCAGTCCCTGATCTTTCTCTCCACATTAGTCCTCCCAACAGTTCCTCATCAGCAATCTGCAATGGCGTTAGTGAAGTTGCGTCAAAATTCGATCTTCCGACAAGGTGTGAAGCAAATCCATCCAAGAATTGTGATACCTCCATTGAGCTATCTTTAGCTCACCCTGCAACTGCCTTCAACGGAGAGAGCTCTCTTCGAAGGAATTTCTATGGTGGAGGTCAAGAAGAACAACCACAAAACCCTTATCACCATATCTACCAATCTAATAGCCAGTTAAATCACATAAATCATGGGGTTTCAGTGCTGGATGTATCGGATGGTTTACGGCCTATAAAGGGTATTCCGGTTTATCCCAACCGTCCATTCCCTTTCTTGCCTCTGGACCATGCCAGCAAAGAGAAGGATCCAAAGATGTGCTTCTATCAAATGACTTGTCCTTCTTGGTCATCCACTATATCATCGTCTTCCTCTTATACGTCTTTATGTTCTCCTTCAGTTTCGCACTTGGCTTCACCTTATTTCGGTGGTGGTTTGGATCATATGTCGATTTTGAACTCGGGGCCTAACGCTTCCTCCTCGGCTTACCGAATACCCGCGGGTGGTGGCGCAAGGTTTAATGGGTTGTCTTCCTCTTACCAATTTCACCGTCACCATAATCAACAGTATGGAGTAGGCCCTTCTGAAGCTTCTCATGGGATGATGAGATCAAGATTTCTTCCCAAACTCCCGACAAAACGAAGCATGAGAGCACCCAGAATGCGATGGACTAGCACCCTTCATGCGCGTTTTGTTCACGCAGTTGAGCTTCTTGGTGGTCATGAAAGTAAAATATTTTCTCTTTAAAGCTAATTTCTGTTGATTTATATTCTCATTTTTCCTTTGATTATTTTATTTTATATTTTTCTATTCTTTTTTCATCTTTTTCTTTTTTTTTTTTGTTCATTTGTTTGTGATTTTCAGGAGCTACTCCTAAGTCAGTTCTTGAGCTCATGGATGTCAAAGATCTCACTCTAGCTCATGTCAAAAGCCATTTACAGGTACAGGAAAAATGAAAACTCACGTTTCAGTTTCACCCTCTACAGTAATCTACTTTCTCTCTCTGTGGGTTTATGATGTCTGTAGAGGTCTCCGTCTATTTCTCCGGCACGTTAGTCGATGCGTGAAGTGAATGAATGAATGAATTAAAGAATAGGAGAAGTCTTGGGAGGGGCTGACAGTCAGAGCAGTAGTGAGAGAGAGTTGCAGTCCGGAAAATTGTAGAATGATAACAGACAAAAGCAAGTCATCATTTTTCAATAATACAGCTCAATTACTGCCTTATCAAACATCAGCCTCGTGATTAATGATCAAACCAACACATGACTCAGAAGCCCAGAAATTTTACTCTTTACAAATACTACATTCATTTGAGAGAGAGAGAGAGTGTGTTTTCACTTTTCTTTTAATGGATTTTTAATTTTCTTTCATTACATATACATACTTTCCAATGCAGATGTATCGAACTGTTAAAACCACTGACAAGCCTGCAGCTTCTTCAGGTAATTCGTATTGCTTAGCAGATTTAATTAACTTGAACAGTCTCTCAGTTCATTTCATTGTAAGAAATGAAGGCATTTAAATCCTTCTATTATTTTAGGCAAAGCATGCATTGCATTAGCATTCATATTTGAATTTTTGGGTTCTTTCTTGAAGGCCATTCTGATGGCTCCGGCGAAGATGATCTATCCACAATAGGCAGTGCCGGTGCCAGTGACCGGTCCAGATTGCGAAGACTCATTGATCAAAGAGGCTCATCCGATGGATCTTTGCAACAAGAATCTGATTACCCTTCTACTGCTAGCACATTATGGAGCAACTCCTCAAGGTCTGCATCTCTTTCTCTCTTCTCTCGTGTGCGTCTCTCTCTAAATATATTCACATATATATTAAATACATATATGTATGGAAGTATCTGTTATTGTCCACGCACTGCTTTAAAATAATGGTGGAATAATGAATCCTTTTCCTTTTCCTTTTGCATGGTACCTGAAACTTAGAAAACGCAAACTCACGTCCACCATTTTTTAAGAACAAAAGGGTTCTTGTGGCAGCTTTTGCTTTTGTTTTGTTTTGTTTCATTTCGTCTTTTCTTTATTTTAATCTTTGATTTTGGAAGATTTTCACCTGACATTGACTTACGTAGCATTGATGTGGTACTTAAAAAATTGGTATTTAGACACAATCCAAGGCTAAATTAAGAGGAAAAAAAGCAACCTTCTGCTATACTTCTCCTTTTTCTCCTTGGAATTATTTCATAATCTGTTCCTAAAGTAATTAATTCTCAAACCCTTGTTCTTATTCTATTCACGAGGAGAATCAGGTATATTTGTATAAAGGACCAAGAGAAAAGGACCAGTACCTTAAGTGCTCCCCTTTTCTTGAAGTAATAGTACTCTATATATATGGTTTCTGTGTGTATTCTTGTACGTATATGTTTATATAGATAGAATCTATAAAGGGCACTGTTTTGGAACCAGCTTCTATGCATTTAGATAACTTTGTCTTAATCTTCCTTTTTTGCAACAAAACAGTATGCTCACACTGTCTAAAAAATGGCGAAAAATAGAAGGCCCTAACTTCTGAGAAACAACACTGTTTCCTGCTTATATAGGCTGGTTCTACTTTTACTTTTTATTTCTATTTTAAGATATTGTTTCCATTCTCAGACATTTAAGTTTCACAAATTCTAGTCTGCCTGTAATTCAAACTGCACAAAAGAAGACCAAAAGATTTTACTGAAGATCTGTAGATATTGATTAGTTTATTGACAATGTAGCATAGAATGCACAAATTTTGAGACAGTATAGTCAATGTTTGTCCATAAGTTCCTTTCTAAAACAGAAGATAAGCACTCTCATATCCAAACAACTATCCTGCAGTTAAAACATACATTCCCGGGAATTCAGCTTGGTGTTTGAATGAAAATGTTGCTTAAGCGGCTGTTTGGGCTACCATTGTGTACAAATTTTAATAAGAAATCCAGTCATTATACAATTATGTTGACCCGACTATTGCATCCATTATTGACTGTTTTTTACAAATCACTCAAAGTAGACTAGGGAAAATATCAGTGTGCCTTTTAATTTTTTTCATTCAATCTATTTAAGCAGGACATTTTTGGGATTTCAAAATAAAAAAATACGTTGGGTTTGGCTTGTTAGTGATTGTGGTTGGAGCTGAGTCCTCTTCATTGTTCATAATGGTCCGATTTTGTATTAAAATTTGGAAAGAATGGTGCCCAAAGAGGTGCTAAGTAAAAACAATAGGCTTTGTCTAACTTGTCCAAGGTAACGAATATATATATAAAAGCAATGGATAGAAAGTGACTTTTTTTCTCGAGAGGACCTCTATCTCTACTACTCTAAAGGGGCTTAAGCACTTGGATCAAACAGTCACAATACAAACCAGCAAAGTCTAATCAATGCCAAATAAATAATTTATCTTTTACCACAGTCCAACCAAGAACCATCACCTGTTTCTTGAATTTTGGTTTCCTTCTTTGTGTATGTGTTCATGTATAGTGCTTTTTGAGATTTAGATGGAAAAATATAGAATTTAACACACCTTTATGAATATAATTAGGATGGAATTGTGCCAATTTCATCTATAGTGCTATTACGTTTGGAACTTGTTTCTCTTTTATCGGTGAACGTTCCGTTGTTGATTTGAATAACGATACATAATTTTGTTAGGTGAGGTGAAAACAATGTATTTGAAAATTAACAATTTATAGGGTATCAAGAATTATGTGCTAAGATATTGAAGTTGTTATAACCTAAATGAAGCTTTTCACACCATTAATGTCATTGATGAACAATTATGGAGGCGGGTTCATGGTCTTTTTCACTTTTGGAGTGTAAGTCAGTTCAATTAATTTATTCCACTAATTATTGTAAAATTCTAAGAGTAATCGTTTATCCATTTTATTTCCCTAATTAACTGTGCTGACAATATTTTTCTCTACTTTATAAATTAATTAAAAATTCCACATATTACTGCCATCTGTCTTTTTGTTGAAATATATTTAGTTGGAACTAATTATTTTCAAATCCACATAATGAAATTGGACATTAAATAGATAATCATAAGTCATTGGAATATTTCTAATTCCATTTTACTTAGCAGAAGAGCATTTTCTAGGCAATGTAGCCTAAGAAATATGTTGTTTGTGTAGCACCTCACACGTAGTGAACTGGTAAAGTAAATCTAATAACACTAACAAGTTTCTGTGAATATTGTTTTTTCAGCAACAGAGAGGGTTGGCTACGAGGAAACTCCGGTGACCTGAACGGTCTCAGATCTTCATTTTTACAAGCACAACAAAATGCCAGTCGCCAGATAGAGGTACGTGTATATATATATATATAT
>CAIGRT010157267.1:0-10795 GCA_903798405.1 Fraxinus platypoda
AAGTATTGGTGATATACTGGGATGGGGGGAGGGTGTTTGGGTAACTGTGACCCGTCTATATGGTAACTGTGACCTTAAAATTCGTTACTCTATGACTGAAAATATAACCCTGTGACCTCGAAATAATCCGTGATCAATTAATTTGATAAGTTTTGATTGAAAATTAAAATCTTAACTAATTAATAAGATGTTTGTGACCAAATTGCATATAACTGTGACCTTAATAATTGTCGGAATCGGAGCAGTCGCCGAAATTAAACGGCGGCAGATCGGTCACCGGAGTAGTCGTCGGAATTAAACGTGGCCGGAGATCAGTTGTCGGAGTAATCGTCGGTCGTCGGAGTAGCGCCGGAGCAGTGGGGGTGGTGGAGATGGGGGTGGGGGTGGGGGTGGATTAATTATATTATTTTACAGTTAAATATTTAATTTAATAAATTAATTGTAAAATATAATTAATTAATTCATGGAAAAACCTGAGTTTTGTAAGTTTAAACCTTGAGACCTGAATTTTGATTTCATGAAAGATAATCCCTGACCTATGAATTTTTCGCAAGGAAATTTAAGTTTTTGTTNAAAACCTGAGTTTTGTAAGTTTAAACCTTGAGACCTGAATTTTGATTGCGTGAAAGATAATCCCTGACCTATGAATTCTTCGCAAGGAAATTTAAGTTTTTGTTGAAGTTTGACCCAAATTCGATTAAGTATTTGCGGATTTGTTGGATTGGGTTTTGAAGAGGTCAAAATATGGACCAAGGAGAAAAAGACGCCACATTGCCGCTAGCTTACCACTCGAGCAACTAGAGGAAATTTTCAGCAGAGAGTTGTTGCTCGCCTGACTCTCGAGTGGAGCACCTGCCGCTCGCTTACCGCTAGTCTAGCGCTCGAGCACCGCGCTTATCCAACCCAAAATTGTTTTTTCATTTCACGCGATTTTTTATGTCATTTCCATCTTTAGAAATATTATTAGAGTTTGATATATACCCTATATATAGTTAGTTCTTCTACATGGTTAAAACAAATTAGTAACACTATTCATTATATTTTTTCTTCATATTATATTAAATTCTCCATCCCCTGCCAATTACTTGTGTTGTGCTCGCTACATCATATTGTGCTATATAATCTAGCTTCTTCAATTCCTAACAAGTAATATCAATATACATAATTCTTGTTCGGATTCCAACAGTTTTCGTAACTGATTTTTTGAGCCCTTGCAATATTTCCTCCTAGTCATTCAGGAAAAGCAATGAACAGATATATGAGAACATTTTTCCAATTAAGAACGACCCGCAGAGCATAACCAAACAAAGCACATACAAGCTTAACCAAATAGCTACATTTGTTACCCAACGGGAAACACGGGGCATCAAAGCCTTATCTGTTTACAATAACAATCTAAAATTTCCCCACAGTCAATACAAAAACTACAATGTCATACAATCCAGAAAGGTTGATTGCCTATCTCAAAATAAGACTAGCCTAGTCATCATTTAATATTACAGTCACCAAAACAAGGCAAGTGTCAGAATTACGTAGAGCGACAGAGATCAACTAAAGATAGCAATTAAAATTACATTCAACTAGTAGCAGCCGATGAAGGCTGATTTGGGGTAAATGTTGCCCCCCTTGAGTTCACCTTGCCATTTTCCACGTTGTCTCCATTCACGATCTTCTCTTGATCCTCCACCTGCAAATTAGTTTTCCCAATGATATCCTGGATTCCATTAGTTTGTGCCGCAGATGTAGGTGCTGCAGCAGCAAGAATCTCCTTTTTAGCTCCATCAGCAGCTTCCATGGGGACGCTACATTCCTTGATTTGTTTCTCGTCATCCACGCCAAGTTCCACAGACCCAGAATTCGGCTTCTCTTCCACTCCAGATAACTGTTTTTCTTCCACCTTCGAAGTCTCTTCAACCCTTTTGTCAGTAGGTTCATCCTTATCATTCCCCTGGTTATCACCGCGCATCTCAACATCTGTCCTGGCATTTTCCTTGGCCCCTTTCTCATCCAATTCAGTCATAGGATCTTCCTGCTTTTCGTCTTCCCTCTTAGCCTCAGAATCCATCAGATTATCAGTCTGTTTCTCTAGTTCTTTGTTCTCATCAACTTCATCTTGTTTTTTAACCTCTTTCTTCCCTCCTGATTCCTCTTTTCCAGTGTTAATCTCGTCTTTCTTACTACCTGATGCTTTCCTCCTCCGCTTGTTTGGCAACTCACTCTCTCTAGATGGAGGTGTGGTCTTGGCCTTCTCACTGATCCTTGATGATCTTCTTGGAGTCTCACCAGTGCTCCAATCAAATACCGATATTTCAGGGTTTCCAGGGTGAGCCTTTAAGTACTTCTCCAGCTGTTTTCGGTTAACAATTTCCTCACCAGTAGGAGCAATAAATGAAATTTCATTCTTCCTTGGTGTTCCCTTCGTTGGCGTGTACTAAAAGAAAATGTTAATTAACAGTGTCAAGATACTATATGGATGGAAAAAATACAGATAATAGAAAGAAAAATCACGGCATTCTCACACATTAGAAATCACAGAAATGCTATAAAATGTCTCTGAGGCAGTCATGCGACTCGTCTTTCACATACCTGAAGATAATTTGTAGGAATAGATTTGATACATCTACCTTCCTTTCTCCGTTCAGAAATTCAATAAATTTTATGCAATATCAACTCGTATATGAAAATTCTCGTTTCATTGATATTATCTACACCGAATAACTGTACAAGCCTCAAAATACTAAGCTAATCCACGTTTAGAAACTTAAAAGGATTCTTCATTGGCCCTAATAGATTTCTCACAGGTCCACAGAGCGTTGCGGAAGTCATTTTCGCTACATTTGTTTACTTTTATGAGGTAAAGTCTAGGGCACCTCCATTACTATAAGAATACTTCCAGAAAATAAAAAGATAGTTCTGTTTATTGGAAAATAGTCTTGGACGTCTGAATGTGATTCCCCATGCACATTGTCAAGCGCTCTACAACCTAGGCTAGTAATAACCACTTATCTAACCTCAATGGCTTTATACACCCAAAGAAGGTAAAACATACAAAAGAATGGATCTTTCGAGGAGATTAATTCCATAACTGGTAACTGCATTACTCAATGTCAAGAGTTGATTGGTACGCAATAGTTGAAAAACCTACATGTAATTTATTTAATCAAGCAAATTCGATCACATTGGATTTGTTATCCATAACACTATACTGTGAATCTACACCATGGTATTCTCCGGTCTTCAATCAACAATAGGCAAGAAAAATAACATCAAGATAACAGGTCTACAGGGTCTCAAGGCAGCCAGGCTTCCCTAGCTGAGGCTGGTATTTCCTGCGCATTTCAGCATCTTGCTTGAACATCTTCCCCTTGTATAAAATTGCGCTTAATGAACCAGCTTGGGCTTTCAACTATTAGCACGAAAACCGGAATAGGCAACAAATAATGTCACCTTAATTCTTGTGTTGAGATGTCATCCACGAGGACACAATGCGATGTAGTTCAGTTATGTGATTTCCAGAACGAAACTAAGTTTCCAAACAATGCTTAAAGTTTAATGCAGAGACAAACCCACTTGATTAAGTGGTTGAACACCCTTGTGGAAAACAAATCGGGGATGGCTCAACGCTTAAGAGAGCAAGGCAGTTGCCTCAGGCCTTTAAATTTTGAAAACTACAAATTTGGTTAATTTTTCTATTATTTGAAAACCCCCTTGCCTAAATACTTGAACAGCCTGGGAGTAAATTGAATCCACAGTTAGGGCAAGAGCATCGTTCTAGTGATAAAGTCACTGTAGGTGCATAATTAAAAACTGTAGTAATAACTTGTAATATACAACAAATCTGTAATTTTTTTATGTCAATAAAAAAGAAGATATTTCTATTGACCACCATAAACCCTATCCATAAAATTAGAAATCAATTCCACATAACTAAGATTACAACAAACAGTTCCAAAATTTCGTAAGTGTAAAAGAATTAAGAACATATAACAAAAAATAAGAATAAAAAATACCAATTTTTTCCATGAAGGAGGTGCAGGGAGCTCCACCAACACGACCTCACCGCTCTGAGCCTCCGCCATTCTTATTACCTGCAAATCAACAACAAAATCACCTGTCGAAGTACAACAACACGAAGAACAACGTACAACAAATTCAAGCAAACAAATTATCTGAGAATTCTCCTTCTTATCTCTAAAGAAGAAATCAAACCTTTTGACTTGAAAGGTCTTAGAATCCTGTGAGATGGATTTAACCGTTGAAGCTGTTTTTATTTTCTACAAGCATCGTAGTTAGTACACGTGGCAATGCAGCAGACTGGGATTTTTTTTTTAGCTTTATGTCACTGCGGCTATATTTTTCAGCTAGATCGGGCGCGACTTTGAAGACCACGCTCTGAGTAGGCACGTGCGGGAAACGGGGACTTTTGGTACGTTCAGTTATGTGTGTGAGATTAACGGAAATGTTGAAGTGGGGTTTGGATAACGTGCCCGAAATGTTTCTATTAACTGAATTGGGATGAGGGGTTCTGAGTCCGAAGGAGCAGTCAAGAATATTGGACGTCAAAACTTATATCTGACAGTATTTCACCTACGCTGGGCCGCCGCTTAATGGATCAACTTTGGACAATGATAGGTCAAGACTATAGGCGTCAATGGACTGGCCCAAGGCAATGTGGGCTAGCTTTGAGAATATCTCTACGGATTAATAGCAAAAAACCCCTAAAAATATTTTCATTTTGCAATATACCATCCTGCTAATTAAAAATCGCAAAAAACCCCATATTTGAACATTTTGTGCGAAAACCCTATACCGTCAAATTTACCGTTAAAAACAGTAAAAAATTCAAAATTAAAAAGTAATAATTGCAATTTTAGTATCCAAATTTTTATTCTTTTACAAATTATACTCAATTTTTTTAAAGCTCCACGGCTCCACCTACAATTCCAAACCTTTAAAACTTCATCTCACCCCAATTCATTTTCTTTCCCAAAACCTTATTATTTTATTTAATCCTTTTCAAAATCCTGCTAAATCCATCATCCCAAATTCATCATTTCGTTTTCTCATTCCAAATAGGGATTTTTGGGGTGTGCGATTTAGGAGCTAAGAAAAGTGATTTTGACTACCAATTTGAAATTTCTTACAAAGATATTATTTAGTATGAGTGTTTTTTTTTTTCTACTTGTATGTACACTTGACATACAAATAGTTATAATGTATATATTTTTCTGTCTTTCTTTTCAATTCATTTTACGGGAGTTTAGTTAAAGTTTAATCTAGAAATCAATGTGTGACAATCAGTATTCTTTTTCTCACCACTTTCAGGTATGCGCTCATCCACTGCGTATATGTTCTAAATCTATTTTAATTCGCCATAAAATAGTTAAATTACACTTATTTGAGCGCATGTGAATATTGTCTATTAAATGTTGTATATGCGTGTATTGATTATGATTTTTTATTGTTAATAAGAAGAAGAAATGATGGATTTGGGGCAAGGGATTTTGGAAGAGATTAAATAAAATAATAAAATTTTGGAGAACAAAAATAAAGTGGGTGGGATAGAAAATAAAGTTTTAAAAGTTTAGGATTCTGGGTAGTACATAAAATTTTTTTTGGCTATAATTCGTTAAAGAGTAAAAAGTTTAGATACTAAACTTGCAATTATTACTTTTAAATTTTGATATTTTTACTGTTTTTAACGGAAAATCTAATGGTGGGGAGGGGTTTTCGCTCAAAAGATTTCAAATAGGGGGTTTTCTGCGATTTCCAATAGGTATGTGATATATCGCAAATGGTAACGTTTTTAGGAGGATTTTCTGCTATTAATCCATATTTCTATCGTGTATCCTAAAATTTGAACACAAGATATATATTTTAGTAGATATTCAAGTTGAATCTTGAATGATTCAAATATTTGTGTCTAAACTGTTATATCATACGTATTATTCGTTTTAAAAGATCAATCGATATTATATTCAACTTAAATATCTCATAAGGTATATATCTTGAATTCAAATTTTAAAATATGCAAGAAAAATCCTCGAGGGATTAAGATACGCAGATGCTTTTCAAAGCGGATGGTACGTAAAATAACGATTTGAGCACAAGTTCTGAATGTTCTTAATACAAGAATGGTTTTCTTGTATTTCTTAAAGGAGTATTAATTAAGAATAAATCAAACAGGAAAGAAATTAAGTAATTCAGATTTGAGTTAAGAATCAATTTTTTCCCCTTATTAGGTGAAATTAGAGCGCTGTATTGGCGCTTCAAATTAGATTTAACTATTTAAAGTGATCGAAAATCTCTTCAATAAAAAGATGAAATAAAATATAAATTACATTTTCGATAGAAAATGTAAAAAAAAAAAAGATATAAATTTGCATCTCTTTTAGATTCACAAGAGGTAAAAAACTATCAACCCACTTGCATCCAATTTTTTAAAATCTTTCCATTGGAACGGAAAGATTTAGATCATCAAAATGTAAATAAAAATGCCAAAGTAATTTTAAAATGGACCGAACTGCTCTGTCAGGCCTGTAAATGTGAGATGGGGGTAGGTGTTTAACATTTGGAGGGGGTTAATGAGGTGGGGACCCACCTCATGTGAGAGCAACTGCTCCACCAGAATTATCCTTTTAAAATTGTCAATTTGCACTCATTTATACCATTGTTGAAGACGTCTTAGTACAGATATCATGATGTTAGGTTTAAAACAATTTTTTAAAACGTAAATTTAGTTTGGATTGGAGTTTCTTTCGAGTTAGCATAAGTCAAAAATAGCAGCAGACCTCAATCAAATCAGATCAAGGGTCTTGTCAGTTTTCAATAGTTTCTTGATTGACAATATGTTCTGCTCCCAGTCAGTGTATGGTCGACCTACAACTTTTAACTGTATGTCCTTTTTGACCCACGTTCTTTTAAAATACATTATTTCAAAATTCATTTTCAATCGCACGTTCTTTAATAAAATAATATTTTTCATCACATCAATAATTTTTCTTTATTTTTTAATCATATTTCTCTTCATATCACTATTTAAAATATATTATTTTCTCAATAAATATTCATCAAACACTCCCAACTCGAATATTATTTCAAATATTTGAGGCATTAAGAAAGGCATCCTAACAATAGTGTTCAAATCGTGCAAGTCTTCAACCTTTCTTCATACAATTTAACTATCAATGACTAAATCTTCATCGAATTGTCTAGTAGTCCACATGATAACATGTCCAATTTCAAATCATTAAATACAAACTCAAGTTAAATTACAGAATCGCATAAGGGTAGGAAACAGGCCGAACGGCTCGTGGGCTAAGTTCAATCCGTAGACGATTAAGGCTCATTTTGAAACGAGTTACAGGCTAAACCAAACTCACAATTTTTTTTTCACAAGCCAATCTTGACTCGACCTATTGCTAAACCAGTAACCCTAGAATCACACTTGGTCAAGTCAACTTCAATGTGTTTTAAAATGATTACTAACACAAAACGTTCATACGTTTGAAATTTATTATGCAAAATGTTCATATATATATATATATATTTATATTATTAAAAAAATAGGGGGAAAAAAAACCTCCCACTCCTCCACCAACAACACCAAAAATATGTTCAAATAATTATGTACCCCAAATTCTGATTCTGTTCACATTATTTTCTGCAAAAATTGGGCAAGCCAAGAAATGGGACTGCAAATGGGCTCTGCGAAAATTGGCATTTTTCTCTTCACAAAACCATTCAAAAATTCTTAATTTGGGTTAGTTGTATACTCCAAGTCCAACTGGTATGGCTTCAAGAAGGTCCTTACAGGGATGCAAATTAGTTAATTCTTACGATTGTTTGACACAAGCCACAAACCAACCAAAGCAGCATGCAATTTTACCACTGCCCATATCAAGAAGGTTTGCAGTACTGATTTCTTTGCTGTCTTTATGCCTCACAGCACTGCCCCAACCATTATTGGCCGTAGAGAGGCGCAGAAAAAACACCATCCCAATTGAAGAATATCTCACTAGCCGTGAGTTCCTTTGAGAATTTTCCATTTTGTTAACGATGTTTATTCTTTATTAGTTCAAGATTTTGCTTTAGTTTGAGGGAATTCCGCCGTTTAGGATCTTGAATTTATGTTTTTATTCTGCTAAGGACATTTGCATGGCATCGGATTGTTGAAGCCCATGTAAACTTTTTAGGGTTTTGCTACTTGTACGGATTGACACCCCGGTGTCTAGACCCTCTCACAAAGATGGAGTACACAATTTTTTTATAGGGTGTGAGCACTTCATGAAAATGATGATTTTCGCCGTGAAACGTGGAAATATGGGTGATAATAAAAAAAAAAGAAATGTATGGACGTTTTGCCCAATGAACTTCAAATATAGGGATGCTTTGTGCTAATAATCCTGTATGAAAAGCTATCTTGATTCTTGAACATTCAAAGATGTGTTGTAAACGATCAACAAAGTGACCTCTCCATGTTTGCTTCCATTTATGATATTCTGACCATATTCATTTTGATAAAAGTTAAAAGAGATGTCCTTTCACAATTGAAACTGCGTCTCTCCAAAAAATACATAAATAAAACAACAAATAAATACGGCAAGAAATGCCATGAAGAAAACCGGTCCAAGCTATTGACAATATATTACGTTAAATTACATTGTACATTAATGTTCTTTTCTCACATATTAATAACTTCACTACAGAAACCAATAATATTAAGCTATTTTTTAATAAATCTTTGAGCTTAATTTGTTGACATAAATGGATTATTTTCATGGTTGATACAGCTTATTTCCGCACCTGCATTTCCATGAGAGAAGATAGTAAGTGTCATCTTCTCTACGAGATAATTTTCCAAACACCCTTTTCCGGTGGGGAGGGATAACTAGTGTGGCTTCACAAGGCCTGCAATTCATGCATTTGTTCACGCATCCCGGCGGCCTTGATCCCAGCACCATTTTCCTTAGCTCCTCAGTGGCACTGTAGCTTGATGGTCCTATCCCAACTGACAATCATCAAAAAATAAAAGTTAGCGATGATAGAGATAAGTGTATAGTACGACTGAGCTTTTTCCCATCTAAATCTCCCTGTAATTAGGATTCAGGCACAGTCGAGAAAAATATGTATGGCTTAGCACAGAGATTGAGTGCATCTTCTATTACCTGATTTGGGGATGAGTAACGAGAGAGAAAGCAAGAGGGTAGCTGCAGTGACAGCAAAACATAGAGCTAGCTTGTAGTTTCTTGAGAGGGCCATCAGTTTTTATCAGAATCCCAAGTCTCTATCTATGAATGTAAACATAGGGTAAAGAAACTGTGACACGAGGATGAATGAATAGGTAGAGGGATAGATCTTGGGGTTGTTTGGAGACAAGCTTAAGAAGTGTATCCAGAAGAACTGAAGAAGGGACAAGACAGTAACAGTGTAGAGTACTGATATTATGGGCTTCTTCACCAATTAAGTTACACAGAAAATTATGCATTCTTTCTCGTTTTGGGAAATGTAGTGTTCATCGCCTTTGCCTTTGCAGATTTCTTGAGAAACTTCCACTTCTTGACTACTGTCTAAGTCTAGATATACCTGAAATAATGTGTACCCTATCATACCCCCTCGTTATCTGGAATGGTAATTTATTTATGGACTTTCCGGATCGGAAAAAGAATTTTAATTCTTCGATAACCACGTCTCTCCCACACTAATTTTTAATCACAAATTTAGCCAAATATGCTCTTGTAAGCTATTTTAGACGCAAGATCATGACAACGAATTGTTGATAAGATATTAACAACTTGATCGCACTAATGATTCTGCTACCTTATGGAAAAGTGATTTAAGTTTAATTATAATTAAAGTTTTTAAGATTAACCAAACATGCTTGAAAGATAACAGAGGATGTCCCACTGTATCATGCCTCACTAGTAACACTAGCTAAAGCAAATTTACTCACTTTATAAACTGAAAAAGGTGATTCGAAAGCTCAAGATGGTAGCATGAGGAGAATCCAAGGGCACTCGTTAAACCTCCCTTTCATCTTTATTTGCTTATAGTACAAACTACTTATTAGGAAGAATTTTGCTAGTCTCACTTTGTTAAAGCTACAAATATATGCGAATATGGTATACACCAATGTAAATTTAGCTTGCGAGTTGACGTAAAGCGACAGCCATCAATTCTAACTATTTATTAAAACTTGTATTTGATACATAGGAGACAGAACAATCTACTGATCAAATTTCAAGAAGCACTCTTGATCATAACCACATAAACAATTGAAGAGATTTAAGGAAATAATTACATAGAAATGAGACACAACATACTAATGAAGATTAAAATATATAGTCGAGCATGACAAGCAACCGTTCCTCGAACTGGAAGGGAGAGGCTTCTATTTCATGTCTAATCTCTAGCCAAATCTTGTTTATTCGTCTTTTTCACGCCCAACTCACTTTTAACTTGTATAAACAAATGACTCGATCGTTAGAGTACCAACGATCGTTGATCCCTTTTTCCTTGGCTCGGGGATCTTGATGCTAACGATTTGTATCTTAGTGTGCGTGTGAGATTCGAATCCTGGGCTCGAATGGTTGTGCTACCAGAATTGTACTAAAGGCGTGTTTATGTTGGATATGTTTTATCTTATTGCCATTCATTGAGATGATATCACGTGGAATTATCCTGACCGTTGGCTGAATATTCTGGAAGACTCTTTATCTGTCTTGGACGTTTCATTTGGCTGTAATACACTTCTCTGTCTTCGCTTTTGAGAGAAAAACTTAGGGGCCGTTCTCTT
>CAIGRT010157300.1:0-46440 GCA_903798405.1 Fraxinus platypoda
ACGTTGCATAAAACGCGTGACAATACAACATTCAACTTTTGAGAAGGCTGCCGTTAAATAGTGGCAAAGTGTTGACACTTGTCACATTTTCTAACAAATTGTTGCGCATTCTTTTTCAAGGTGGGCCATTAATATCCTTATCTTAGTACCTTCTGTGCTAAGGACTACCCTTTAGTGTGGTTCCCACATACCACTTCATATATCTTCCGGAGTGCATAGTCTGCCTGCTCTCCTCCAATGCATCTGAGCAAAGACAGTGAGAACCCACGTTTATACATCACATCATCTTGCAAGACGAAGTGGGTAGCTCTTCTCCTGAGCTTCTAAGCCTCCTCCTTTTTAGGGGGTAGAGTTTGCTCTTTGATGAAAGATATTATTGGCTTCATCCAAGCTATGGTGTCCTCAACCCACATAACCACCTCGTCAGCGATGATGGAAGGCCCAGAAAGATATTCTATAGGTACATATGTGAGTAGTTTAGAATCTTTACTACTTGCCAATTTAGATAGTGCATCGACATGGATGTTCCCAGTGCATGGAATTTGCATCAGTTCAAAACTTTCAAAGGAAGTGACGAAGTTCATGACCAATTTTAGATATGCTGCCACAGACTTATCCCTGGCTGAAAAAATTACCGTGAACCTGATTCACCACTAGCTGAGAGTCACTGCTGATGACGAGCCTCTTTACTTTCATTTCTTTGGCCAACCTTAGGCCAGCAAGGAGGGCCTCGTATTGTGCTGCGTTGTTGGTGGCTTTGAAACCAAATCTAACAGCACAAGTGAGCTTATGTCCCTCTAGACTGACTAATTAACCCCAGCTCCTAACCCTGTCTCCCCTGAGGATCCATCAATTAATAGGTTCTGAATTAGAGGTTCAACGGGTTTTGTTATTTCTTCCATTTTTGGGATGGGGGTGAATTCTGCCACAAAGTCTGCAAGGGCTTGGCCTTTGATTGGCAGCCCTTGGCATAAAAACAAGGTCAAACTCGCTGAGTTCCACAGCCCACTTCAGCAATCTTTCTAAAGCATCAGGCTTCTACAGCTCTTGCTTGAGGGGGAAAGTTTGTCAACACATATATACTATGGGCTTGGAAATATGGCCTCAATTTTCTTGAGGCTGTTACCAAAGAGAGGGTTAATTTTTTCATGTCTGGATAGCGAGTTTTTGCTATCAAAAGTGCTTTGCTGACGTAGTATATAGGCCATTGGTGGCCATTCTCTTATCAGAACCGAGCTCATGGCCTTAGAAGTCACTAACAGGTACAACTGAAGTAGCTCGTGGTCCCTAGGTTTAGAGAAAATGGGAGCCTATCCCTAGTGTTTTTTCAGCTCTTGTAAAGCTGTCTTACACTCTTCTGTCCACTGAAACTTATTTCTTCCTTTGAGAATTTTAAAGAAGGGTAGGCACTTGTCTGTCGCCTTGGAGATGAAGCGCTTCAGGGCTTCTACTCGCCCAGTGAGGCTCTATACCTCCTTCGATTTTTGAGGTGACCTTATTTTAATCAAAGCTTTGACATTTTCAGGGTTTGCTTCGATGCCTCTTTGGTTGACGATGTAGCCCAAGAAGTTGCCTGAAGAAACTCCAAAGGGACACTTTAAAGGATTGAGCTTCATTCTATATTTCCTCGGAATTTGGAAGGTCTCATTAAGGTTTTTAACACGATCCCCTTCTTTTAGGTTTTTCACCAGCATATCGTCCATGTAGACCTCCATGGTTTTTCTAATAAGGTCGGCGAACATTTTATTGATAAGTCTTTGGTAGGTGGCTCCGACATTTTTCAACCCAAAAGGCATGTCCTTATAGCAATAAAGTCCATTGTCTGTGATGAAGGAGGTATGCTCTTCATTTGCTGAGAACATAGAAATCTGATTGTATCCAGAATATGCATCCATGAAGCTAAGAAGTTCATGTCCGACAGTTGAATCCACAAGTTGGTCTATTCTGGGAAGTGGGAAGTTGTCCTTAGGACATGCTTGATTTAAATTTGAAAAGTCTACTCAAACCCTCCACTTCCCGTTGTGCTTTTTGACCACCACTGGGTTTGAGACCCACTTAGGATATATGGATTCCCAGATAAATCCATTGTCGATTAGTTTCTTAACTTCATCCTTTAAAGTCTCATACCTTTCAGGGTTGTGAGCTCTTCTTTTTTGCCTATGTGCAGTACCTTTGGGTCGATATTCAAATGGTGGTAATTGATCTTTGGTTCAATACCCACCATATCGCCATGTTTCCAGGCGAACACATTAAGATTTTTCAGTAAGAAGCTTTTCAGCTCCTCCTTTGCTTTTATTGGTGATTTCTTCCAACCTGCAAGTGCTTGGAGGGATCTTGTGGGTCAGCTAGGAAGCTTTCAAGCTCCTCCAAAGGTTCTGTCTGAGGTTTGTAATCAATATTGCGAGGATCTAGCTCCTCCAAGTTAACTGCTTCTTCAGCAGCCCTTCCTTCTTTGGGGTGGTATATCTTTCATAGACAACCTCTTCTTCAAAGGTTTGTATGACCCCAAGTGTGTCCCCTTCTTCAGGGACGTCGGTCATCTCGGCGTCCTCCCCTTGTTCAGGGGGGTCGTCCATGTCCAGGTTGGTGGCAATGACGTTGACAGTCCTTGGTTTGGCTCTTCTCAAGGAGTTTAAGTAACATTCCCTAGCGCTTCACTGATCACCCCAGACAATGGCTATACCATTCTCGATTGGGAACTTCATGCATAAGTGATGAATAGAGGTGACAGCCTATAATTCCTTCATGGCTGGCCTCCCAAGTACTCCATGATAAGTAGAGCGATTATCAACCACCAGGAATTCCCTGAAACGGTGAGCAGTTAAGGGTGCAATCCCCATCTCTATTGCTAGAGTGATTTTACCCTTTGGAATGATGCTGTCTCCCATGAAGCCATACAAAGGGAAATTTATTGGGGTTAGCTCGTGGTCAACTTTCATCTTGTCAAAGGTAGCTCCAAAGATGATGTTGACTGAGCTTCCATTATCCACTAACATTCTTTTCAGGCTGTTACGGGCCACGACAACCCTTACCACCAGGGCGTCACAGTATGGATAATGCACACCCATTGTATCTTCTTAAGTAAATGTGATGGGTGAGATTCCTCTTCTAGTAGCAGATTGGTTAACTATGAAACTTGTCATGGGAGGATCTGTTGCTTCTCTAGCATAATTTCTTTGTACGTTTCTAAATTCTCCCCCCACACGTGGACCTCCAATGATCGTGTCGATTTTCCTGATAGGCTCCTGGCCATCATTTGCTGGGGCGCTTAGTCTTTGTCTTTGACCCTCTCTGGGTCTCTCCGTGTCGTTATCCCTTCCCCTTGGGGGGTCATTTCTGTTGGGGTGCCTCGGCTCAACGTTCCCAGACTATTGGGTCTACCTGGGAGGAGCATCTCTTCAGAGGTGCCTTCATCTTCCTTGATTCATGTTTTGGGAATGTCTTGCGACATCCCAGCAATTTTTCGTGCGGTGGCCATGGGATTGATGGTACGTACAATAACCGGGTGTCTTATTCCTATTTCTAGGTTCAGCACTTTGTCCCTACCTCTTCCCCTCTACGGGCGCTTTTGGTAAGGCTAATGCTGATGCATGCCAACATTAGGATTTACTTCCTCATAGGCTAAAGTAGGCATTGCATTGAGTGTTGCTACAGCTAGCTCTTGTCCATGATTTATATGTGTCTGGTGGTTCATCAAATAGGAAGTAGGACCTTTCCCCCTTTGCATTTGAAGAGGGGAGAGTCCATGGCTGGCCCTGTTCCTATGATCTCTCAATTCCTCATTGAGGATTTCTTGCCTTATCATTTCTAATAGGGCGTCATAGGTGGTAGGGTCCTTGTTTTGCACGTCTCTCCAAAAGAAGGAGTTCATGTCCAAGCCTCCTCTTAAGGCAGGTAATGCTTCCCTATCTGTGACTTGTACATAGTAGGTCATTTCATCAGTAAAATGGGACAAGAAACTTTTCAGCGTCTCGCCTTGTTGTTGTCACATGTCTTGTAACAGTTGAATGGACCTTTCACCTTCTTTGCTAGTAGCAAAGCGCTTTAAGAACGTCCTTTTGAGGTCCGGTCAGCTCCGAATGCTACCTTTTGGCAACCTTGTGTACCAAATTTCAGCTCCTCCACTTAAGGTTTAAGTGAAAGGCTCTACACTTCATAGCTAGGGTGGCCCTTTCAAATTCATATGAGTTTTGAAGCTAATGATGTGCTTCGAGGGGTCACCTCTCCCATCATACTTGGGAATTTTAGAGAGTGTGAAGTAGTTCAGCATCGGGGCATTTCTAATGGCTTCTGAAAAAGGCGAATGATCATCATCGTCATCAAGGTCGCAAGACCTCTGGGTTCATCAGAGTCCTCATCCTCCCTTTAGTGGGTTTGGATAGGTGATTGGGAGGGTCATGCTTCACTCCTAGCCCGGTCTCTTCTCTAGGGAGAGGGATCGAAGGCTCTTTCGGTAGGCAGGTTGTTGTCTTTCATACTGGAGAAGCTCATGATGCCTTTTTCTAGGCATAAGAGGGAGATGATGAGCCTGTGTATTTCTAAGTAACCATGGGCTTATCCTATCGAAGACATGCCTGACCTCTATGGTCAATTTTTTGGCTCATAGTTTGGAGAAAAGTTGTATGGAGCCTCATGGGGTCGTTCAGAGGCATAATTGGTTGATGTATCGACCTCGACTTCCCTTTCTTGAGGAGCTTCAAAGCTAGCGTGATGGTATCTAGTCATTTGGCTTTGGACTTCCTCTTCTTCGTGATGGTACTCCTGAAAGTCACCGAATGCATTTTCAGGGACTGCATATGGAGGAATGGGGGACCCTCTTTAGCCCTGCATGTTCATCAACATTTCATGCATGGCCATGTTTTAATGGGTTATACTTCTCATGTTGGCGGCCATTGTGGCCATTTCTCTGGTAAGCCTAGCTGTCACCTTGCCTCCCCCTCTGGACCTACCTCGTCTATGCTTGGGGCTCGTTAGCGAGCGGCTAGGGCAGCTCGTGAGGGTTTCCCTTCTTCAGGGTGTTCCCTTATCCTTCGAGGTGCACTTTCATCACCACTTGAGCTCATTTTTCACAAACACTTTTCTCAACATATTTTCCTTTCTTCAAGGATCAAGTAAATATCGGATCTTTTGTGTCCTTTAATGGTTTTTTCTTCAAAAACTTCCCTTTTTCAAGGGTTGGAACTTTCTTGTTAAAATACTTTTAATTGGTTTTTTCCCACAAGTACTTTCGTGGTTAAATGTAAGGTTTTCCACAGACGGCGTCAATCTGTTGACCCCTGAAAATGAGCCAACGGATGTCGAGCCCACTCATGCCAAATTAAGTACGATTTCGATGCGTTTCTACCGAAATGAAGATGGTAGCAAAAAGGAGATGGACGCGGGAGATACTTGGCGGTGAGAGACAAAAATGTTAGAGCTCCGGCGGATGAGACAAAAACAATCGCGCTAACAACGATCGCCCGATTGAGATCAAACTAATCTATATAATCACATGCGGGAATATGTGGAAAGATAGATATGATGTGTATTGAAACTGCTACATCGTGTATAGAGATTTACAACTCATAAACATACCAAAAAGATAGAAAATAAACCCAAGTGTTTGTATATAACTCTTCGAAGTTCAAGTATATGTTTCAAATGTATGTTATTGTCTATTTTCCAATCAATAATTCCACCCCCTTTTAAATTACAAAGAGAACCTTGGCCAATGTGATGATCGTTGGATCAGAACCACGTGGCCTCATCTCCCTAATTAGGACGTCACATCACTGTCTACTCATATAATTAATACATTGATAAGGGGTCAGCCGCTCTATACAAATAGGTTGACATACTGATAAACTTTTATTACAAGTGTTACATCAATCACTTCAGAGAGATCTTCGAATCTTTTACAAGGAACAACATTAGCTTGCAAGCTTTGGACGAATTGAGAGCCTCAGAGGAATCTTCGAAGTAGTTCTCTAAGTGGAGAGCATCAACTCTTTTCTTTATTTCCTTAGGCAGCCTCGTCTTTGAGGTAGTGCCTCAACCTGGACTTCACCCTTGTAGTGTAGGACTTCGACCTTGTTTGCCTTCTTCGTGTTTTGACCTCATGGGTCTTTATTTGACTTTCTGCCTACGTGACTTCATCTCTCTAAGCCTTGGAGGCGAGGAATAGCAGACATTGTTCTATATGCTATCATGAACATATGGTATAAATTTCATGAATTTACATGGGGTATATCAAAACTTTCCATTAACGATATTCAAGCTAGGAAACATAAAAGGCAATTCATGCATTTCGATCATACTAATACATTTTAAGCATATTTTTAAGCAAGAAAAAACTTACTTGGGTTCTGATACCTATTTAAAATGTAATAGCACGCATTCTTCCGAGTTTGGAATGGTAGAACTTACTTATAATCCCAAAACGTTGTTGACTCACTTGCCTTTTCTTTGTTTGCTTCGTACATTGCCATGTACGAGTGCTCATTGGTCGAAAATTCAATCACAAAGGAAGGAGTTTGATGTTCACAATCTAATTACCAAATTTGAGATGTTATGTTTCCAAAATCAAGCCACCACCCTCGTCTATTTTTCACTCTATGTTTATACCCGAATTTGCATTAATCTATGCGTAGTTTTTGGTGGAGTAGGTATATTATGGAATTTAGAGGTAGGGAGAGGCTATGGTTTCAAATTCAAAACAACAACTCCCTCAACTTCTCCCTCCAAACTACTCTAATTCAATTCGGGTCGTGTCAGCCCGCATATGCGACCCCAATTTCTTCCAATAGGCATGTATATTATGCAGTTGTCAAAAGGCTATCCCAGTAGGTTAATTATGTCAACCAGGTCCTCCATCTAGTTATTGATTATAACAAGGTGGAAAAAATTAAACATTCATGTTTTTCATTGGAACTCTTTACTTTTTTACTCATTTGAGGTATTATTGTTCTTCTATTTGGGAAAAAAATAAATTATAAAATAAAGTGAATGAGAATTATAAGCAATTTCAGTTCGCCTAAAGTAGTGACAAGATACTAGTAAGCTATTTTCAACCGTTGTATCCTAGGAGACAGATGCCATCAGTTCCCT
This sequence comes from Fraxinus platypoda, assembly GCA_903798405.1. NCBI lineage: Eukaryota > Viridiplantae > Streptophyta > Magnoliopsida > Lamiales > Oleaceae > Fraxinus > Fraxinus platypoda. The sequence goes on from CAIGRT010157300.1 coordinate 7,087, forward strand.
TACACCACAATGTGGGCATAGATCTATTTTAAGGAAACTGTATGCAATGCAGGACTCGATTCATTTCAATACCGCTACTATATCAACAACCGGATTTCCTCTCCTTTATTGTTACTCTATTTATTTTAATGTTTCTTTCCATTCTTTTATAATTCTATTAGTATTCCTAATTTCTTCTTGTAGTTTTCTAACATCTTCAAATAGACTCGTCTCAAAGGACAAAGGAGATGCTGGATTTCAAAAAAATATTATTATGAAAAAAAAATTCTCCCACAAAATTTATAAAATCTTCGAAACTAGAAGTTACGATATAGAGAAGTTCTCTGTCTAGGAGGTTGGGTTTTACGTGGGGACCATTTGTGACTCTTCCAGCCAACTTGAGAATTGAACATTTCGTAGGAGGATAGACTTGTCGAGGTGGACTTAGACCCTTCTAGTCTTCTTTGAAAATTATCTATAGAGTGTTGTTTGGTTGCTAGACAAATAGCTTAATTCTTATCGTGTTTGAGAATAAGCATATTTTTCATTTGGAAAATTAGCATATTTTAGTTATTGAGGAAATAGCATAATTTTCAAATGGTTTTGAGAATTGAATATTTTCGATTGGAAATTCAGCGTATTTCCGTAATAGCAAAATAACATAATTTCCTATTATGAAATTATCAGTTCTTTTTCGTATTTCAGAAAAGAAATGGCAAGTGAAACTGTCATTGCTAACACAACCCTAAATTTCAAGATGGTCGACTCCAAACATGTGATCCATCAAGTTCAAGAGCTCCAAGTGATCTTAAATGAGATCCATTGATTTGAAGATTGAACGAACCCCAAAAAAGCTAAAATCAGAGTTTGTGGCTTAACCCAATGACTTATTGAATCAAAGAACCAAAGTTACTGATGAACCTTGACCTCATAATTACAAAAATCATGAACAACATTGCTATAAGTGTTGAGCACAGCAAAGAATATGAATCTTTGATAAGTTCTAATTGAGTTCAATTAAAAACAAGTAGAAAGCAAATCTCACTTTATTAATTCTCTCAAAATAATGGTTAAAATTCTACAATGAATGAGGTATATATAGGCAATTCAAACAACCCTAATTAATACGAAAAACAACTAGATAAACATGATAAAACTAGAGTTTGACTTAAATAGAAAACTAAAATTTGGACTCTATTGGAAAGTGTTGCGACCACATGGAAGAAACATTTTTGGTCTTGAGTTGAAAATTTTGATTCTCATGACTGCACTAAATTAAAGCCTTGCGGCCGCACGGCTTTGCTGAAAGCCTTTCTCTTCTATTGCTTGAATCAAATGCACCAAGGTTGGTTCCTTTTTTATGCCCAACTTGAAACTTTGTGTATTACTTGTTGCATTCAAACTCTCAACCCTACGTAGCTTGGACAAGTAATTGTATAGCTTCCTTGATCCTCTTGATCTTGTAATTGGTCCTTTTTCAACTTGCAACAGATCCTTACTAGCTTTCGTTCCATGGTTCTCATCATCCTTGTTTAGGGGGTGTCACTCAATAAATCTTGTCAAGTCGCTGCTATTATTGAGAAGTTGTCCCATGGATGGAAAGACTTTAAGAACTACCTTAAACAGAAGTAAAAGGAGATGAATGTTGAAGATGTGATTATCAAAAGATAATAGAGGATATGATAAATGAAGGGTATACCAACATGAGGCCAAGGACAATGTTGTGGAGGATGGTCAAAGCTCCAAACGAAGAAAAAACCAAATAACAAAGGGTCCAAGTTGGGACCTAAAGGGGGAATCTCGAAGAAGAAATTCCAAGGGAAGTGCTTCAATTGTAACAAGACATGTCACAAGTCAAATGACTATAGGCTACTTAACAAAAATAAAAACGAATAAGCAAATATGGTCAAAGACATTGCCCATCATGCTTCTCATATTAGTTTGGCAGGCGTGATATCTGAAGTGAATCTAGTCAGGTCCAACCCAAGAGAATGGTGGATTGACACCATTGCAACCTAACATGTATGCTGTGACAAAGGGTTGTTCACTTTACTTGATAAAATCGAAAATGGAGAAAAGCTCTTCAGGGTAAATCTTACTACTTTCGAGATGAAAGACCAAGGCAAAATGATCTTGAAGATGACCTCTGAAAAGGAGCTGACTCTAAACAACGTACTGTAATGACTGTCAAGAAAAATATCAATAAAGCTAGTTCTTCCAATCTATGGCACGGTAGATTAGGACATGTTAATTATGATACTTTGAGAAGATTAATTAATTTGAATCACGTACATGCATTCCAAATTCATTTAAAACACAAGTGAGAAACTTATGTAGAGACAAAGTTGACAATGTCATCTTTTAAAAGTGTTGAAAGAAATACTGAACTCCTTGATTTAATTTTCAATGATATATGTTATTTAAAATTGATACAAACAAGATTAGATAATAAGTATTTTATTATTTTTGTTGATGATATCACAAAATATTGTTATGTGTATTTGCTTAAAAGTAAGGACGGAGCTATAAAAAAATTTGTTCTCTATAAAAATGAAGTTGAGAATCAACTCAACAAAAACATTAATGTACTTAAAAGTGATCAAGGCGGTGAGTATGAATAACCATTTGATGAATTTTGTGCTCAAAATGGTATAATTCATGAAACCACGACTCCTTATTCCCCCAGTCAAATGGTGTTGCTTAGCAGAGGAATCGTAGCTTGAAAGAGATGATAAATGTGATGTTATTAATTTCTAGGTTGCCTCTAAACATGTGTGGAGAATTTGTTTTGGCAGCAAATTATATTTTAAATAAGATGTCCCAAAAAAGGAAAACGAGACTCCATAATGAATTATACAAAGCAATGAAGCCTTCCTATAAATTCTTACAAATATATGGATCTCTTGCAAAAGTTGTTGTACCTAAACCTAAGAAGGTAAATATCATTCCAAAAATAGTTGGCTGCATTTTTATAGACTATGCACATAATAGTAATGTATATCAATTCCATGTACATGAGTCTAAAATTTCAAACATACACAAGAACACGATAATGAATTCAAGAAATGCATTGTTCTTTGAACATGTATTTTCTTGTAAGTCTAAAGAAAGACCAAGTTCTTTAAAACGAACATTTGAAACTATTAGTGAAAATAGTCAGGGCCAAGAACACGAAGAAAATAAAAAGGTTCAAGATGAACCTAAATGTAGTAAAAGAGTAAGGACAGAAAAAAATTTTATTCGAATTTTTTGACTTTTCTGCTAGAAAGTGGACCTCGAACTTTTAAAGAGACGGGAAACTCTACCGAAGGACCTTTGTGGAAAGATGCAATTAAAAGTGAAATTGTTCCATACTGGAAAATCAAACATAGGAATTAGTGGTTCTTTCTCTTGGATGTAACATATAGGATCCAAGTGGACTTTCAAGAGGAAGATGAAAGTAGATTGACCAATTGATAAATACAGGGCGAGACTTGTAATTAAAGGTTATAGAAAATCAGAAAGTCTATACTACTTTGATACCTATTCTCCTATGAAGAGAATACATTCCATAAGGATGGTACTAGTAATTGCACAATCTTAAAGTACATCAAATTGATGTGAAAACAGCCTTTTTAAATGAAGATTTGGAAGAAGAAATCTACATGGAACAACATTAGGATTTTACTATACTGGACAAGAAAAGAAAGTCTATAAACGGTGAAATCCTTGTATGGTTTAAAATAAACACCAAAATATTGGCATGAAAAATTCGACGGTGCTATGATGGCAAGTGATTTTAAAGTCAAGAATACGATAAATGTGTTTATATCAAAGGCACTGAGAATGAATATGTTATTCTGTGTCTATGCGTTGATGACATGCTCATTGTTGGGAGTAATGATACGCTTATCAAATCTACTAAAGATGTGTTGAATTCAATATTTGACATAAAAAATATGGACTGACTGACGTTATCTTAGGAATAAAAATCTCTAGAACGTCATATAGGCTTGTCTTAAATCAATCACATTATGTTGAAAACATTTTCAAAAAACTTAGTAAAGATGACACTAGTGTTGCCAAAACACAATAGACATAAGTGTACATCTATCCAAGAATAAAGGCTATAGTATTTCTCAAATAGAGTACTTTAGAGTGATTGATAGTCTAATGTACTTAATGAGTTGTAAAATACCTAACATAGCCTATGCATCAAGTTAGCTAAATAGATATACGAGTAATTATGGAGCTGACCATTGATAGACAATTGTAGGAGTACTGGGTTACTTAAAATATGCTCGTAATTATAGACTGTACTATACAAGATATCAACCGTCCAGAAGGATATAGTGATGCAAACTGGATATCTGACATAAAAGACTCAAGGTCTACTAGTGGATATATGTCACACTGGGAGGTGTAGCCGTATCTTAAAAATCCTCAAAACAAACCGTTATAGCCAGATCTAGTATAAAATCTAAATTTATTGCACTAGATAAATGTGGGGAAGAAACAAAATGGCTACGCCATTTCTTAGAAGATATTTCAAAGTGATCAAATCATGTACTTGTAATATACATATATTGTGATAATCAATCTGTAATGGCAAGGCACAGCGCAACATATATAATAGTAATTCAAGACATATTCGTCAAAGATATAATAGCATTAGACAATTAATCTCTACTGGAATTATCTCCATTGACTATGTAAGGTCAAAAGACAATATTGAGAATCCTCTAATTAAAGGGTAAAATGGAGAGTTAGTTAAGAAATCATCTTGGGGAATGGGACTAAAGTCCACCATGAAAGAATAGATCGATACAATGGAAACTCAATCTAGTTGATTGGAGATTCCAAGATATAGGTTCAAAGGGATAGCCTAATTGTAAATATCATACTGAATCGCTGTAAAAATTTATCCCAATCTATTCATATGATGAAAACAATGATACTCATAAGGAATAAAGGAAAAACTAAGCTCAACTTTTAATGATCCTTATGTATCGAAATATCTGAGGGGAGTAATGTGAGGTACTCTTAATTAAGAGATCACTTATGTGAGAAAGAAGTGAGACCGTTTCAAATGGGAATTACAAGGGCTTAATTTCTTAGAAACTCTTACAAAACCAGGGAGTTGTTCATGACCAAAATGAACATAATTATGATAGCTGAGTTATGTTAAGAAAAAGTTGTGTGGAGTGTGTCATCGTTTATACAAATGACAGAATAGTTCAAAGATATCATGCCTAGTAATTAGTTAGTAAAGTAAATATATTTACATAGTGAGAGATTCAAAGAGTGACACCTATATATCCTATACAGGTTTCGACCGTTGAATTCTATCACCATGTCTATTTGTCAATATTGTTAATTTCATTCATGTGAAGGATTGTTGAAAAAAAAAATAAAAAAAAATGAAGTGAATGACAATTGTAACAATAAACTTAATATGTTTTAATTCTCTAATTAATTTTTCCATTTGAATTGATAGTCACAAAGCCCTAATGGCTATTGTAACATTTTTATATTAATGCAAATTAATGAAAAATTGAAACCATTTTCCCATCCTAGTACTATATAAAGAAGTGTTCTTCTCCTTATTCCACACACCAAACTTTGAGAGCTCTCTCCTCGCTCTAATCTCTCTCTTAACTCTTTGCTGTCAAAAGTCTTGTTCTCAATAGCTTAGATAATTTTAGTTCTAGCTTAGTGATGGAAATGTGAGCGTTCTCAGTTCGCCTAAAGTAGTGATGAGGTACTAGTTAGGTACTTTCAATCGTTGTATCCTAGAAAATAGACGTCATCAGTCTTCTTACACCACAATGGAGGATAAATCTATTTTAAGAAAACTATGTGCAACATATGTCTTGGTTTCTTCCAATACCATCACTATATCAACAATCATGGATAAATCTATATGTACATAATGGATTACATAGGCCCATGTACATCATATCTCCTCTATTTTATTATTTCTCTATTTGTTGTAGTGTTTCTTTCCATTATTTTCTCTTAATAAAATAATATTAAATATAAACCCAAAAAATTTTCGTGCTTTTTAACCCCATATTTTTTTTAAAAAAATTATTCCAAAATCAATTTTTTCAAATAATGGAGCTCAAATAAGGGCTAAATTTGGTGTAGACCATTGAAGATGGTTTTATACCAAATTTTACATCAAATTTTATTTTGAATCGTTTAATTACAAATTATATTATTACAAAATTTGTTAAATTAAAAATTATATGTAACAAACTAAAATATTGCGTTTATTAATAAATTGGAAAAAAAATTAAACACCTGCAATTAAAAAATTAAATTGAACGCCAAGAAAAATTACATATAATGAAAATGACATCTCGTTTTTGTCGCTTATCTATCGAAATTAGTATATTCATCCCATATATGATCAATTAATGATGTATTGTATTTTAATTTATGTGTTTAATATATTTATGTCATTGTAGTGCTAATTTATTAATTGTTAAATTTGTAATTTTTGACTTTTTAATGAACAATTTTAATTTATTATTGAAATAATTATTACTTATTAATATATTAGAATTTAAAAATAAATGTTAAACAAAAATAACCATCACATTAAAAAAGTTGTAAATCAATTAAATTCTAAAATATAAAAGAGAGATATAGATGGAATAAACATTTTTTGTAAAGTGGGAAGAAGGGCAAAATTAAAATACATTAATTCTAAAATATTTCGGGTCTCATTGTAGAGGGTTTTACGCCAAATTTGATATTGGGGGAATTTACAAAAACTGCGAATTTTATGTTTGTCAATTGAAAAATGTCTAATTTTGACAACTCTTACAAAAATGACCATATTTGGTACCAAATTATCTATTATACCTTTAATAAAAAATGAAGCAATTTTTTTTTTTTAATTTGTCATGAATTTCGAGAAGAACAAGTAGCTTCCATGAAAAGTTACATTAATGCTAACTAATACCAATGGATTCATTTATTTTTATTATCCATTAGGTATTGATAAAAAAATTTGCGAAAAAATAAAGAAGATGAAGTAAAAAAGTCATTAATACTAAAAAATAATTATATACTTCCAATTCATAAGAAAATCATATAATTTTATTTCGGAAAATTTAATCTCATCCAAATTCACAGTTGATTAGGCTTTCCATAATTCTCGGTAGAAGGTAAATTTTCTTTGAAATCTTGTTTTTGTTAATAAGTTGTGTTTAATAGTTGTTATTCTTGACATTTTATTACGTTCTTGATATTTTAAAAGTTGTTATCAACATTTGAGCCGTGTTTATCTTGACACTTTATTTGTTTAGAACGTGATTTCGTTCTGAACATGAAAATTTTCTACATTTCATAATGTTCTTGACATTTTAAGTATACTTCTCGACATTTCATAAATATTTTATTTACCCACTTATAGGGAGAAGTGATCATTTAATGCATGATTGATATAGTACCTTTTAAAATAAGTAGTATATGTTATGTGTCAAGTTATTATTGGTCAATACAATTTTTAATTATAATTTTTTTCCTTCATTGCAGAATTTAAAATTGTTAATTTTTGGTCTATATTATAGTAAAATGGACATTGAAGAAATTTTGAACATTTTTGTAAATAACTACGTAAAAGTGGACTTTTTTTGCAATTTCCTCTGAGATATTTTATACTCCCAAATTTGGCCCCTCATTTGAGATATCCTTAACAATTGTTGTNATTGAAGAAATTTTGAACATTTTTGTAAATAACTACGTAAAAGTGGACTTTTTTTGCAATTTCCTCTGAGATATTTTATACTCCCAAATTTGGCCCCTCATTTGAGATATCCTTAACAATTGTTGTTCCTTCAACTGGGAACAAAAGCTTTCATTCTTGAACAGTAGATTGAATTCATATATAGGGATTTTTTATCCCTATTTGTGGTGAAGTCTAGGTGCAATTGTAGGAGTGACGGTAGAACAAGTTCATTGGCTTGGTTCTACTAAGGAAATCAAGAAAGCTAAAACGAATGAAGTTATTGGTTGTCCTTGATTACCTTTTTTGTATGGATGATGGATTATTTGGCTGGGTTGAATTTTTCTTTGGAAGGAGAAATTCTTTTATTTTTTATTTTTTGTATTTTGTATTTTATATTATTAGATTAATCTTATTTTTAAAATATCAAATCAAACGAGTTTTGAAATAGTGTAAAAAGAATTAAAAATTGACTTTCACCGGTGTACAAGAGTAATATAAATTAATTGGATAGTAGTATATAACAGAGAACTTAATCTCTTAAACTCCCGTTAAGTATTAGTTGACGTTACACACTATAATAAATGTGATAACCTCACCGCTTATAGTATCGTGTCATGTCACAGTGCTTGATATAAGCTAAATATCGATGCTATAAAATTCAATTAAAATTGAAAATATAGTCGTTATTGAGTCCACTCATCTAATAAAAGTCAATAATAATGACTATATTTTCAATTTTAATCCGATTTTAATCCCTCCCATACAAAGCCTAAATATCGATGTCTCGTGGCCGAGTACTATAAATTAATTGGATAAATTTGTTTTATTGTCATCCCCGTTCAAATACGCGCATGTGTGGAGCGCGATGACTATAAAGCAAAATGCCAAAAAATAAAGAAAAAAAATCAGGCTAGGGTTTCCTTGGACCCTGTTCCTTCTCTAAATCTATACGTGCATTTTATGTATAACTTTTTGTATATATTTGGATCGATTAAAGCCGGACGGAAAATAGGGTTTGGTGAATTTGGCTGCCGCGACTGTTAATAAAACGGTATAAGAGGATTGAATTTTAAAGATAGGCATATATATATTTGTGAATCGAATCGAACGGAACCGGATATTTGTAAATATGGAAGGATCGAAGAAATCAAAAAGGGTTAATTGGGCTTCAGATGTTAATCTTTGTCAGGTAAATCCTCTAAAGGAATTTATTCTTGTTAATGATTTTTTTAATCCAATTTCAGTATTGAAACTAATAAAATAGAAAGATGGAGTTTTTAAATTGAAATATATAATGGATGGTAAGTTGAGATTTTGATGATTTTAAATTAGTTTATGAATTAAAATTAAATGGATTTGATGGATGAATTGAAAGGCTAGTGTATTTCTTGACATTGCACGTTAATTCTTCATTTAAATGTTGCTTGATACAAGTAATAATCACTTATTTAGAATAAATTTTAAGATTGATAGAAATTAATAATAAAGGGTGAGAAAGAAATAAGGAATGTAATTCCTTTATGGAAGTTTAGTGTCAATATAAACAATGAACTTTGAAAAATGAGTTTTAAGCTGAATCAAAAAATCAGTAACCTTGAATGATTTATTTATTTTTCTCTTTTTTAATCTCAATATTGTATTCTGATGTTTGTATTGAACATTTCGTAGCTGATGAATGTGAGAAATAGACTAGTTAGCAACGTTACCACGTGCAATTGTTGTCACGTGTTATAGAACCGATTATTGGTTATATTTTCTGAGGTTGCATGACTGATGGTGATCTCAAAATATAAGGTTGAGATTGAACATAAAACCACATGGAATTTGTGAAGATTGTGGCCTCTTTTCTAGTTTGAGGACTCGAGGGTGATGGAAACTCAAGAGAAATATAACGGGAATGACTAGAAGGTTGTTGTTTCTAATGGTGGAACTGACAATGGATCAACGTAAGTGGAGCAGGAGGTTCTTCAGATATAAACAAGCCAATATTTGTGTTAGTTTTACTATCTTCAGAGGATACGACTAACTTGCAGAAATATGTAGAATGATTGGTTCAGTATATACAGGTGGTGTTAAATCATGAATGATCTTGAGATGTCTCGTTACATTTGACATCTGTTGTTTGATAGAAGCGAAAATGTTGACTCAATTTTTCTCTTTAGGAAAGCAGAGAAAAAGTTGAAGAAGTGAAGGATATAAGATTGACATCAGTGAAACAACAAAAGAGATTCATTTGGTCTGATGTCATTGATTGCGGAAACTATTTATGATTTATTGATTTATGAGAAGGTATGACCAAGACCACTCTATGAAAATGAGAGTAGCCAACAGAGGATATGATGTGAAAAAGGAGGCGAAGGATCATAGTTCCAACTGACATTTATTTTTCCTTCTCAAATAGGCTGGTCACCATTTTGGAAAAAAATGATGAACTTTTATTGTTTTCTTTTCCAGAGAGAGGCAACATTAACCAGTTGCTCAAGTAACAGAAAGCAGTGTCACTGCTATTTTTAGATTTATTTGAAGTGGAAATTAAATAGTTTTATTGATGATGTTTCGATTGGTACTTCAGCTAGTTAGTTAATTTGGTTTACATCTAGTTGCGGATCTTTCACTATATGCAATACTAGTTCCAGTCAATAAGCTAAGGATGATTCGTGTAACTGACCCAAATCATTCATCTTGTCAATGATTTTTGTTTGACCTCCAAAATTTAGAAAAGGGTCATTTACACTTATTTTGATGTTGAATAAGCATATGCACCTTGAAATTGTTCTTTGTGCTTAGAGGATAACCTTTTTCTGGTTACACCCTTCTTGTCTCCATTTTATTGGCCTTTTGCAGTATCAGATAATTGTTGCATGAAAATTTGGTCATTGCTTATTCTGGAATTTAGGCCGAAATGATCTGAATCATCTGATGCACACAAGGAAACATCAATCACTTACCTCTCCTTTTAATCTTCTGAAGTGGCTCAACTGTAAAACAATAGACAGATTCTTTTGAGGTCTAACATAGAAGTGAGTATTAGATGTATTTTATACATGCCAATTTAAACTGTGTTATTAACTTCTTATAAAACTGCTAATTCCTCTCTAGTTGTAACTGTGTGGATTAGAAGTTAATCCCATGTTGATCATTTTTAATTCTCAGATCATAGGAATGTTTTAATTCGAGAAGTCTCCCTTGTGGTATAATATCATTTGGTGAAGTTTCTCGGTGTTGATAATGGCTTAGTTATTTTAAACAACTTAAGGCTAACTTAACATGGTGAACAGCCATGGTGGCTAAATAATGCCCATATCCCAGCTTGGACAATTTCTGTATCTTGGGTGTCACATACATTTGGCTAGGTGGCTGATGAATATCCTAGGGTATAATTTATAGGAGGGCGATTCTTTCGTCAAATATTGATTCCTCATTTAACTTCTCTTATTTTATTTCAATTTACTCTCTATACGTTCTGTCGGGATACATTGTCAATTGAATTTTAAATGTTGATGATTATTAGACATGTAGAAGGCACACTTGAAAAGTTTATTTGGATGATCAAAATGAGGGAAATGGTGTAGTCTGTTGATTTAAAGTATCTATATGTTTTATAACCTCCTTTCGGTGATTATTAGAATTTTTAACACTGATGGAGCCTTAGACTTGTCTGAGTCATATCTGAAAAGTTGAATGGTGATAATCAGCCACATGATAAAGTTTATAGTATTTCAATGTCTTGTGCTTTTCTTAATATTAAGAACAATATGTGTTCCCGACATTTGGTACGGTAAGTGATTTGAAATGAATGAAAGGTACAATGAGTCAGTTGAAGCAAAGAAATCCAATGGGTGTAATGAAGTTTCTTGATTTCTGATGCCCTTTTCCTTTTCTATTCATGCATCAGTATAATTTCAGTATCACTGGACATATCAAATCAATCGTCTATTATTCAGAAATACATTGTATTTATACTTAACAGTTCAAGAAATTGCTAGCGACTGACACCAAACTTTTCCAGTTGGAGCACTTGGGTCCCAAATCAAAATTTCTTTTTGTTTAGATCACAGACATTCATTTTTGGTGCAAATTGATTACGATTGGATGGAGATTGTTTGTTTTTCTGTTAAACTGTCACATAGAGAACCCCAGGATTCATGAATCGAGGAAGAGGAAATACTTGATTTTAACAAGAGGGGTGGAGGGGAGGGGTAAGGCTCTCCTAAAATGAGGGGGTTTTCTCCGTGGGTGGAGGTGGGTAATGGAGGAATTTTATGACAATGTCTCGCAAATTGATGAAGACAATTCTTTTGTCCCTTTCTTTTTAATTTTTCAAGTGCTTTTTAAGAAATATGAAGGATTGACAAAAATAACCCTGCCATAAGTGGTCATGTGAAGGGTAGGTGACATTTTACCTTAATTTTTGGCGGTTTCTGTCTAGTGGGGGATCAACTTGCACATAAAATGGAGGTTTGAGGATGTGAATGTCAAGAAATTTTGATTGTGACCTAAGTTCTCCACGTGGCAAAGTTCGAGTACAGTTGCTGTAAATTTTAACCAAAAATTCCTAACAAAAATAGGTAGTTTCCTAAATAAAAATGGAAGTGGTTACGATGAGCCAAGTGATTGGGCTTGAAGTTTTTTACATGTTCGAGATGTTGCTTAAGAGAAATACAGACAATGACATAACCTCTCTCAATTCTCTATACCGATGATGAGCATCAACAAGCTTACAATTTTCATTACTTGGAGCAGTTTTTGTCACTCAACGTGTAAATGGTTAGGAAAGGCTTAGAACAAAGCAGCATGACACTAATCACTAGGTAAAGGCACGAGGTCAATAGTTTAGCTATGATAAAAGTCATGGATGCCAAATTGATTGCTATAAGCAAATTCAAGTGTAGTTAAAACAAAATTATATTACCAAGCTTTTCACCAAATAAGCACAAGTCCCCAATATTACTATTAATAGTTTGCGTGGAAAACAGATGAATATTTTTTTGTGGTTCCCAACACTTTCAAAAATACTGGCACTAGACATTTCTATCAAATACAATAGTAGAAGGCTACCCTTGCCAGTAGCAATTTCCTGGAAAACAATTAGCCATATGGAAGGCCGTCAAGTTTTGGAACAGAGAACAAAGTGTCTTATTAGAAAGAATTGTGGCTTCTAACAGCTATGGACAATATTAGGGTAAAATTCATGCTAATATCATGTCATTTAAAGGGTATGTGGAACTATGACTGGAGCATATAACACAACATTTTGTTTATTACCCTTACTTTACTTTCTAGTAAGATATTGAAACTTGATTTTGGCAACGTCCCATTTCAGATAAACCTAATAGAATTTGTCCACTAAAGATAGGTCTTCTCCAGATAGAATCCTGATTTGCTACCCTTTGTATAGCTGTTGATTACTGCTGGATCTGTTGCTGAAGGTTAAGGACTGATTTGGCTGGTTCTACTGATGATTCAAATGATTGCTGTTGCTAAGTGTATGATGCTCCGTCTACTGTTACCGGTAGCCTTATGCCTCTGTTGTATCACCAGAAAACAGAGGATGAGCAATATTGTAATATGAGTAGTTGGAGGATGTAGATGAATATGAATACAGTATGTAATTGAGGATAAGTTTCTGTAATTGGATTTCAATAACAAAGATAATTGGAATGACAATCTCCAAGCATTCGAGAGGCTTAGATCTCTCCCCCTAACTCAACAACTAATCACCGAATGAATGAAAATCCCAGCTCTCCCCTTATGACCTTTATAGACAATCTACTAGCTTTCTATTACCATTTTACCCTTTTGCTAACTAACTATGGAACACTCTAGAATAGTGAATGAATAACAAACTTGTATTGGAGGTGGGGGTCTATCATCTCCCTACCAAAATATCGCAATAACCCTCCTACATGTAATTCCTATGCTAAAAATTCTCTAAGTGGAGGATGAGAGATACACTCTTTAGTTCCTGTGAAAAGAGAACAAAGTGTCTTATTAGAAAGAATTGTGATTTCTAACAGCTATGGATAATATTAGGGTAAAATTCATGCTAGTATCATGTCATTTAACGGGTATGTGGAACTATGACTGGAGCATATAACACAACATTTTGTTTCTTATCCTTACTTTACTTTCTAGTACGATATTGAAACTTGATTCTAGCAACGTCCCATTTCAGATAAACCTAATAGAATTTGTCCACTAAGGCTAGGTCTTCTCCGTACCAAAATATCACACTAACCCTCCTAACGTAATTCCTACAATAAGAATTCTCTAAGTGAAGGATGAGAGATACACTCTTCAGTTCCCATGAAAAGACAATCCTCCCAAAAAGTATGTGTAAACAACTAATTTATGAAATTATTAAGATCATTAGGTATCCCAAAAGGATAATGTAATGACTCTTATAAGTCATTCCTAGTCTAGAAGGCTTTTCCCATTCGTGCCGTGGTTGAATCCTAATTTTATGGTATCTATTATGCAAATCTCTTTTGGAGAACTGCATCGAACCATATAGCTCATCCAACATATACTCGAAGACTAGGAAAAGCCTATAGTATGCTCTGATTTTGTTGATGGCTCTAGTGTCCACACCCAATTTCCAAGATCTACCTTTCTTAGGATGGAGTAAGATAGGCTTTGCACACAAGCTATAGCCATTATGAGCGAACTCTTTAGTTATAACTTAGAAGTCCTCTTAGTCTATTCAACTTGGCTCGCTCTACTGAATTCATTCTATAATGGAGAATGTTAGGCAATTATAATCCACCAATTAAGTCTATGGCAATAGCTATATATATCTCATCGCAGGTAACTCATGAGGAAATTCATCAGGTGTGGTAGTATCTCTAGATTCCTGTATTAAAGGTGTACAAGATGGGGGCTGCATGCTGAATTCAAAAGAAGAAGAAAGCATTTTCTAGCAAAAGCAACAAATATAACACTAACTTCTTGCTCAAAGTTATTATAAGATAGGTGTTGAATCTTATTTCTTAGTGAGTTCCTAGACATGGGCTTGGCTACAGGCTTGCTACTGAGGATTGAGGGTTTAACAGGTTTCAATACCAGTTTCTTACTTCTACAACGAAAACCATTGGTTCTTTGCGCTCAAAGTTTTTCAAATCACGAGTGACATCCATGAGTAGTGGAGCTATACATCTCTCTGCTGAAAATAAGTTATATCTACCTAATCTACTTTGAAATAAGGATGGTGGAGCTCAAGTTGGAGACCAAATTTTTAGCAATGTTAGATATCCACTTTAAGTTCAAAATAATACTTCCATCAATGTTTGAAAGATTTTACCTTGTAGTGCAATTAGACGTGAAAGATTGTTGTGCTGCCTCCATGCATTAGAGTTGGTGTGAAGAAACGTCTAATTACCGAGACTACTTTGTTGCCATCCCTATAACCATGAACATTATTTTCCTCATTGTCAGAAATTTATATAGGTCAAAAGGCAAAATGTTCATAATCTTCATTGATTGGAGTGTCAATGCCATCTTCTATATTATAAGAAATAAATTAGAATCTACTTTCTATTTCTACGGTTAAAATAAGTGTTGGCATGCCTTCACTGAAATCTCCATTGTTTTCCCCTAGCTGACACAACTAGACTCCAGTGAGCTAAATTGTATATATATTTATTCAAACAAACCTAGACGAAGGAGAACTATGTGCCTCTCGTTGGACAATCAGGATATTGTTCCTTTTTTTCTTGGAAAACCACATTCCTCTCCTTCTGGAGGATCAAGGAGACAATGTGTATGTTTTTTATTATAAATATTCTGTAAGAAAATCAATGGGCAAATTTTTCCTTTATTTATCTATCAATTCACCTATTTAGCCCCTATTTGGGGCGCATTATTCAGGTGGAGAGTAGAAAAAAAAGGACCATTATTTTCAAATGTGGGCCCTAGCTGTGAGATAAAGAGTCAAAAATGATGGCTGGCAACGGTTGGAATTTTTCTAAATATGTAGAATTAATGCTGAACAAACAGGGGCTTATTATGTTACTGCCTCAGATATTTCCTTCTCTTTTCTTTTCAAGGGTTGGGATTTTTTTGGAAACTGCCGAATAATATGTTTATGTAGCATGCAATGAGTCATATTTGTGATTGACTGCTCCAGTTTGTTTTGTATGGCTAATTTGACGAGGATGTATAGAGTATTCTTGAACATCTTCTAGCTATCTTGCTGTGGCCTGAACAAGTTGGTGGTGCTAGATAGATGTTCTTGAGCCTGCACCATAGTTCAAATGACCCGAAAAGTATTTAACTTAAAAAAGTACCTTCTCGTTAATGGTCTGTTTTAAATATGTAGCATGCATGCATCCTTTTTTTCCCAGTTTATTCTTGTCTTTACATGGGAGGAAAATTTGTTTCCTTGTCCTCATAAGGGTTATTAAGGCCGGACTTATGGAACAAATGAGTCATATTTGTGATTGACTGCTCCAGTTTGTTTTGTATGGCTAATTTGACGAGGATGTATAGAGTATTCTTGAACATCTTCTAGCTATCTTGCTGTGGCCTGAACAAGTTGGTGGTGCTAGATAGATGTTCTTGAGCCTGCACCATAGTTCAAATGACCTGAAAAGTATTTAACTTAAAAAAAACTTTCTCGTTGATGGTCTGTTTTAAATATGACCGGTAGTTTTCATATTGTTTTAGTTTAGTTTAATGGTCTGTAGAGTATAGCCACTATCATGCACTTCATGGTCAATTATTACTGGATAATATATATTGATGTTAATAGACAAATCTGTAGATTGACTTAAAACGAGTCAATTATTTGAGATAAAGCCTATTACTATTCTATAGACTAATAACATTCCTTCCATTAGGTAAGACTGTTTTTGTTGGAAGAATCTCCTTCACAAGTTGGAGTTGAAACTCAAGACCACCTCCAGGCAAAGACTTTACGGTTAGTCCAGACAGGCGGTATCTTGTCTGATGACAATTTACCACCTGGCTTTGAAGGGCTCCAGCCTGGAAATCTTTGGAGAAATAAGTTGTCCCAACTACCTCTTATCAAATGGAGATGCCCTCCCAGAGTGAGTATTTCTTATTGTTGTGTTTGTAAAGATAAATATGCTGAAGCACAAAAGTAATATAATTCGAAGACTTGAGATGTTAGGGGAAAGGGGTGGAGTTTCACTAAACAGAGACTAAATTCTCACTTTACTGATAAAATGTACTCGGACTCGACTTCTTATGAATTGGTGCCTTTCGATTTAAATGACCCTCACTAAGCACATCTCTGCAATATTCTTATATTTTTTGTTCTGCTGGAACGGCTTTGTTTTCAAGTTCAGCAACTCTTTATGCAGTCCACAAATAGGGTAGGGTGGAGTGGGGGCGGCTGCTGGGTGGGATTCATCTTCCTTGTAGAGTTGAATTATAGCACATTATGTACTTGCAATGTAAAGGGGCCATGCCTTATGATGCTTTTTCTCTGCATTTTGACTGTTTGTAGTTTGAAGTGGATGGTGTGTGGAGAGTGGTTGCTGGGGAAGAGAGTAAAGAAGTGGAAGCTCAAAATCATCGGGAGATGAGAGTGCTTGAAGCAATTTATCCACGTCTGTCATCTATTCCTCCAAAGTGTGATGCTTTCCTCTTTTAAGTTACCTTTTCCTAATTTCATTTGGTGGTGGTTAGGCTTTAAGCTGAGTTTTTATTACTTAAGTCATACCTTTCTCTTAATGAAACATTTCCTTGTACCTTTGTGCAGCCCTTCGGTATCAGCGGGCATAGAAGACTCGTCTCAGAAAGATCACAATACCGTTCTGATTCCTATCACTCCCATTGAGGATGAGGATGCTGCACTAGATGCTCCACTTGCCTACATGGAGTCAAACACTGCCCTCATGGCCTCACAGGCCCAGATATTGACCAACGAAACTTCCTCCTCTCAGGTTAGTGGCAGTACTGATCCCCATGCCTACAAAATCCCAGAAACAAGCGGAGACCCTTGTGTGCAGCCTGATATTGTAGCTGCTGCACACGCTGCCTTGACAGCAGCGATGTCCAAAAACGATCAGGGAAATTTGATCGATCATAACTTGCTCATAAAAATTCTCAGCGATCCTAAAATGATTGAGCAACTTGTTACAAACCATGGCACAGCCTCCAGCACACAAAATGTACCTGCACCCAGCATTCCAAATATGCCACCCACTGGTGTGCAAAATATGCCGTTTTCCAGTACACAAAATATGACATCAACCAGCCTGCATAATTTTCCCTCTTCTAGCTCAATAAAATTGCCCAACCCATCTTCCAGTACTATCAATAGACCAGATCCGCCATCTTCTCATGTTACCCGACCAGAACTCATTTCGTCTCCGGCTACATCAAGTCCAGCTTTCTTTCCTCCAAGTAGGATAGGACTGATTCCCAATATCCGGCCATCAGTACCTGACATCATTTTTGCGCCCCCTCCATCTGCAAGACCTCCCATAGCAAAGGACATCAACTATTATAAGAGCCTTATTCAACAACATGGAGCAGAAAGACAAGAGGGGTTACCCCAATTTGGTAATCAGCAACTAGGCACAATCCAAGAACATTTAAATGTATCCAAATCTAGGGACCCAAAATTAAAGGTTATGAGACCTTGCATATATTTCAATAGTGCAAGGGGTTGCAGGAATGGAGCTAACTGTGCATATCTGCATGAGACGTCGTCCCAGCCCCGAGTCAGTAGTGTTTCAGAGGTTCAAAATACAAAGAGAATGAAAATGGATGGAGAGATTACTGGTAGATAACAATGTCCACATATATTTTCTGAGAAGAATTCTCTTTAGTTCGGCATTTTATCTCTACATCTTATTTTATTTTTTGCAGAGAGAATAAATTCATATTTACTTATATTCTTATCTGGAATGTTTTATTTTGTTCGTGTATCATGATAATAGGTAGCATTTTTGCAGATTTTCTTTGACCTGCTTCATATAATTTAAAATGGGTTTGCGTTTTATGCTTGTGGTGATCAAATAACCTTATGGGGATTTTGTTTTGTGAAAGGTGTGTTCCGATTTTCCTGTTGTGTTTATCTTATTGTTTCTTCAAAATCGTGACGGGGTGTTTGATATTTTGAACTGGATGGGATCGACGTAGTACTCACCCTCTACGCTTGAGATAGTAAGAGCACTAGTTTGTATCAGAAACTCGTTGAATGGACCTCGAGTGGAGGGAAAATATGGCATGCATGATTCCCAGTGGTCCACGACGAAGGCGTGCTACAACACAGTTGGAATCTTGATGAATATTTGTATTGTAAATAGACGAGTATCTTGGTGTCAAGTGCAACAATATGGTAGTATTTACAATAGTAATTTTGTGGGCTCAAAATTTGATTTTACCCAAAATTATGTTGTCAAAATACTGGAGCAAACTATTCCAATAAAAAATCATATTGTTTCAATTAATATTTTTTCAAAGGAAGCTATACAAGCTCAGTGGAAAAAATTTAAATATCTTCATGTTGGACTTATTCAAATAGTAGTCAAATCTCTGTTTAGATTTGGTCTAGACATTCTTGTTCTTTTAATCCTAAGAGACAAGAGACTCTTAAGGTTTGAACATTCATTACTTTCCATCCTCTGGTATAATCTCGAAAGTGGATCAGTATTTTCAAATTTTTATCCAAACTTTTCAATTAGCCTTTAAGATGGCTATTCTTAATGCTCTTAATCTTCAAGTTCAAACAAAGAATTTTGATGTTGATGATAGATCAAGAGCTTTTGTTTTAATATATCGAATATATTATAAGCTTTTGAATACTCAACTCAATATTCGAACTCTCAGATCTTTTCCAAGATATAAAAGTCTTTTGGTTAAAATTAATCCACTTCATTCAAACGTTATGATTTCCAAATGAATTCCATGGAATCTTCAAGCTAGAGGACTAGAATGAGATTTTGAAAATGTTGAAAACCCAATTCCAACCCCTGTAAGATGAAATCCTGATCAAATTATTTCTTTTCCTGATGGAAATGTCAAAGTTATCTTTGATAAACCATCATCTTCAAATACTTTTCGAAGATCTTATTCATCTGGATCTGATTACAGATCGAAGAGTAATAATTTTCAATTTGCAAGATTTTCTACCACTTCCTTAAAAGAATTCGATTTCAATCATAATATTCCAAAAACTCATTATCAAAAAGATATGGAAAATGAACCAAACAACTTGGTTCTCCTTCTTTATATGATATGGCACCTCCTTCAGAGAGACTAGATCAGCAATGTAATGTTGTTTATTCTACTATTGATAGAAGAAATGAATTTTATTACTAACTAAATCTCTGAAGTCAAAAGTTTTCGAAAAATATTTAAAAAAACTTTTTCTCAAGAAGAAATTGAGTTTTATTGGGAAGAATTTGGCATTTCTAGAAGACATAAGTTTTTATGAGTTGGCATATTTCAAAATTTATAATAAAAATCCACTAAATCAAAAGTTATTCAAAATACAAATTCTTCAAAAATGATTTGGAAAACACCTAAGGGTGATACTTTTCAAACTACTCATTTTCCTATGCAAGAAATTGTTGTTTCTTAAGGAAAACTGAAATTCTTGCATCTCATCTCAAAAAGATATTTAGCGAAAGGTCATATGATTCTGAAATAGTAGCTAAAGATATCAAGAATATTTAAGCTCAGAACAATTATACTAATATTGTTCTTCTATTTTATGCTCTCAGTTAAATAGAATTGAGTTAAATTCTAATATTGAGAAATAAATTACAAATACTGATTCTGAGAAATCTATTTCAAAATCAATTGATAAATGAAAAACTCCTATCAATGCTCTATTTAAACCCCATCCTTCAAATATGATTCCTCAACTTGGAAAATTAGGCCACTGTTTTGACCGGATTAAAATCTGATTTTAATCCAAGTCAAAGTCAAATAATTAATATTAACCACATCTTTCATGGGTCCCACAACTTTTCAACCATACGTTTCAAAAACTTCTATCACAATCTACGAAAAATCTAATTTTAATCCCCACCAAACACCCTCTAGATAATGAAACTCAAGTTTTAAAAGAACTTGACTCAATTATCTAAATTATCATCTCTTTCTCCTTCAAAGAATATCAATACAATTGATGAGATTGAATCTCAATTTATTGAAATGAAAATGAAATTTTTCATATTAATAAATTGAAATGTTCATATTCAAAAGTTCCTCCACATTATCCTCAAAATACTACACTCGATTTGCTTTTTGAAGAAAAAGCACAACCTCCAATGACTTTTAATGGTGAATCTGTGGTAGAATGGAATATTGACGGCCTTAAAAGTATCAAATTGTTCAACAAATTGAAATTATGTCTCTGTGTTGGAAAACATATAGAGCGAAAAGTGTTGATCCAAAAGTTGCAACCATGAATCTATTATTAGGATTTACGGGTTAACTTAAAAATTGGTGGGGAAATTATCTCAGCTTAGATGAAAGGCAAGAGCTAATGAACTCGCAAAATGATGAAACTAGAGAAAATGACAATTTCAATACTCTTATTTAGAGTATTATCAAACATTTAATTGGAATACCTATTGATGTAATGAATCGACGGTCCAAAATTCTCATGAATCTTAGTTGTTCAAAATTTCATGATTTTTAGTTGTATAAAGATATGTTCTTATCACTTGTCTTCATACGAGAAGATTGTGATCAATCTTATTGGAAAGAAAAATTTGTATCCGGACTTTCAAAACTCTTTGCAGAAAGGGTTAGAACTTCAATAAGAAGTCAATATCAAAAAAATATTCCATATGATGAACTTAAATATGGAGAAATTATTCATTTTGTCAATAAAGAAAGTCTTGCTCTTTGCAATGATCTAAAACTCAAAGCCAAATTAAATCAGAAAGATCTGAAAGTCGTAAAGAACTTGGATCATTCTATAAACAATATGGCATCGAGAAGATTATTCCTCATTCTTCAAAATTGAAAAGAAAATTTTTCCCTCTTATAAAACAAGAAAAAAATTCAAAAAGAAAAGAACTTTCAAAAACCTTCTTATTCAAAAAATTATTTTAGAAAATGATTTTCAAAGAAAAAGTTTTCAAAAAATTCTAATTTACTTGTTGGAAATGCAAGCAAACATGACATTATTCTAATAAATGTCCTATGAAAAGTAAGATTAATAATCTTCAAATAGATGAAGATATTAAAATTGAACTCCTCTATCTTATCTATTCTCCAGAAGAAGAAAATTCTTTTGATTCTGAATTAGAAATGGTGTATCAACAGCAAGAAGATTAAGATTCTGATGTTGAAACTAGTTCTAATTCCTCTTCCTCCTCTTCAAATCAATCTAAAGAAATTTGTGGTTGTAAAACCATAAATGTTCTTACCAAAGAAGAACTTATTCAAGAAATAGTTGAGAAAATTGAAAATCCTCAACTAAAGAAAAAGTTCAAATCTCTTATTACTTCAAAGCCTAATGAATTTGATGATCCTCATAGTATTAAAAATATTAAGAGTAGATTCAAATCTGAATCTTCAAAATTCTCTAAATCATCTAGTTCTGATTTAATATCAGAGATTAATGAGATGAAATGAAAGATATTAGAATGGAAGTTGTTCTCTTGAAAACTAAACAAGAGAATCAAACCATTTATGATTCAGATTCTTTTGAACAAGAAGAAGTTGCTTCTCAATCCTAAAAAATTCCTTAAACTAAAGAAGAAAATGTTAATGTTATTAATCGCATTCAACTTCAGAAATGATATTGTCATATGGATATTATTATTAATAAGGATTTCAAACTTCATACTAGACTCTTAATTGATTTTTGGTGCAAATCAAAATTGTATTAGGGAATAACTAATCCTTACAAAATATTTTGAAAAAACCACTTAGCGTTTTTATGGTGCTAGTGGAAAAAAATTGAATATTCAATACAAACTTTCAAAAGCTCATGTTTGTAATTCAAATATTTGTTATCTTGTTAAAGATTTAGACCAAGAAGTAATTCTTGGAACTCCTTTTATTGTTCAAATTTATCCTTTTCAAACTGATTCAAAAGGATTAACTACAAATATTTTTTGTGAAGAAATTGTTTTCAAATTTACGATTCAAAAGGATTAACTACAACTATTTTTTGTCAAGAAATTGTTTTCAAATTTACAAATCCTCCTTCCTACAAAGATGTAAATTATTTGAAAGAAGCTTCTATTTCAAAAATTATAAAAATTATTAATAATATTAATTTTAAGAAAAAACAATGGCCCCGTTTGATCTACATTATTATTTCATTAAAATGAAAAATATGACCGTTATCCATCACATCAACATTTAAATTCAAATTTTCTATCTCTTATGTGGGCCCCAATAACGACTATATTTTTCATTCTCATTCTACAATAATTTGGCTCAAATAAATTTCATTAAAATGAAAAATATGACCGTTATCCATCACATCAATATTTAAATTCAAATTTTCTATCTCTTGTGTGGGCCCCAATAACGGCTATATTTTTCATTCTCATTCTACAATAATTTGGCTCAAACAGGGGCTCATTTTTTAAAGGAAAAATAAGATTGCAACGAATCGAAGAACAGTTAAAAGATTCCTCTTTTCAAAAGTATATCTCTCTTTTTCAAAAGCGGGTCGATGACGAAATATGCTTCACTATTCGAAATGCTTTTTGGAATGTGAAAAAGCATATGGTGTCCCTACCATGTACCTCTGATTTCCATGAATCAAACATCCCAACAAAATTTCATCATATTCAAATGAATAAAGAAATAAAGAATTACTTGATCACTGTATCTAGGAGATCAATGATTTCTTGGAAAAGAAACTTATTCAACCAAGTAAATCACCATGGAGTTGTTCGACATTTTATGTTAACAATTCAGCTGAAATTGAGCGAGGAGTCCATCGATTGGTTATTAATTGCAAACCTCTCAATAAAGCCCTTCAATGAATAAGATATCCATTACCGCAAAAGAAAGACCTATTAAATATGTTATACAAGTTGATTATTTTTTCTAAATTTGATATGCAGTCAGGTTTTTGACATATTCAAATTAAAGATGAAGATCGATATAAGACTGCTTTCAATGTTTTGTTTGGACATTACAAATGAAATGTTATGACATTCGGTCTAAAAAATACTCTCTCTGAATTTCAAAAAATTATGAATGATATTTTCAATAATTATTCAAATTTTATAATTGTTTACATTGATGATGTTCTAATCTTTTTCGAAAGTTTAGAACAACATTTTAAACATCTCAATACATTCATTCATGTTATAAAAAATAATGGTTTAGCAGTTTTTGCTAAAAAAAGATGCTTTATGTCAAACAAAAATTAGGTTCTTAGGACATAACATTCATCTAGGAACCATTACACCAATTCAAAGAAGTCACAGATAAATTTTGTGATAAAATTCTAGATAAAAATAGTTTTTGAAAATTTTTAGGGTGCGTCAATTATGTAGGCGACTTTATCAAAAAGATAAGGATCCTATGTGCACATCTTCTTTTTCAAAAGATTACAAAAGAATCTGGTCTCATGGAGTTACGAGCATACAATGGTGTCCAAAATGTCAAAAAAGCCATCAAAAATATTCTTTGTTTGTCAATCTTAGACCCCACTGCATCAATTATTGTTGAAACTGATGCGTCAAATATTGGTTTTGGTGGTGTCCTCAAACAGATTCCAAAAGAATCTAGTCAACAACAGTTAGTCCGATTTCATTTTGGTGTTTGGACTGGCCCTCAAAAGAATTATTCCACCATCAAAAAAAGAAATTTTATCAATTGTTACCAAAAAGGTCATATCAAGAACAGCTTGTTCGATACTATTCTGGTATTTGGACTGGACCTCAAATTAACTATTCTACTGTGAAAAAAGAAATTCTTTCAATTGTTCTCTGTATTTCAAAATTTCAAGATGATTTAATAATTAAAAAAATTATTTTGAAAATAGATTGCAAAGCATCTAAAGATGTTTTACAAAAAGATGTCAAAACTCTTGTTTCCAAACAAATCTTTGCTAGATGACAAGCAATTTTGTCATGTTTTGATTTTGATATCCTATATATTTGTGATCTTCAAACTTTCTTCTAGATTTCCTCACAAGAGAGTTTTTACAAAAGAGAGAAAATTGTGAGAAAAAATTCGAGAGATATTCAAAGAAGAAAATATGGAATCATTTTCTTCAAAGAAGAAGGATAAGAAAAAGATTCAAATTCCTATTTGTTCAATAGATGATTATATACAAAATCCATTCAAAGGTTCCAAATTTACAGAGCATAACTCCTCTATCTCTCAAAAAAACTACTTTAACTTCAAAAAGCTCATATTCTCAAATTCAGAAAATCCCTGATCATCCTTCAAATTTCAAAAAACCCTTCCAAATAGGATTTGAAAAATTACCAGACATGAATCTTCCTTCATCTTTTCAATATTTTACCAAACTGGTCCATATTCCTATTTTTTGAGATGGAAATATCTTAGATTCATAGGTATTCATCTCTAGAAGAATGCCTTCAAAATATCAAAAAATTCAAAGCTTATTATAAAGCTATCCTTGTCAAATTTGGATCAGCCATAATAACTCATACTCTAAATCAACAAACGAAAAATTATATTGATTTTTCTAAAATTTCAATTCAAAGGGTACTGTCATTCAAAAATTGGGGACATGACCTATGGAAATAGAAGAGAATGCGTCTCTCAAAAGACAATCTATTCAAATCTCTTTTCAATTATTTTGATTACCAAGAAATATGGTTTAATGTGTTTTACTTTAGACCAGTTACTCATTCTTGATTTATACTTTTTCATCAAAATTGTTCAACAATTTTTCCAAAACGGTTTCAAAAATGATTCGAATATTTTGGACTTGAAGAAAATATTTTTCTTGGTCTTACTCTTCAAGGATTCGAACACTTCAAAAAAGTGACAAAAACCTTTTTAAAACCTCAAGAAAATCTTTTATTCCAATTTGTTCATAATTTAAAAGTCTCATGGATATTTTGTTGGGACTATCAAATTATTCAAAAAGCAGGATTTGAATATCAAATTTCATGAGACAAACAGCTGCCCAAAAACAGTAAATTGATGGATTCAAGAACAGAGGAATGCATGCATTCCAAAATTATCCAAAAGGAATTTGACAAAAGTGTTGATTTCTTTACAGAGAAATCAAGATTATTGGCTATGTCAAGTCAATGCAAAACTCCTGAAAAATTGTAAGCTATTTCAGAAAGAATTGTTGCTTTTGCAGAATTTTCATCAAAAAGATCAGACTCCAAAGAAAATTCTTCTCAAGCAGATTCATCATAATATGAACAAAGCAATGAAGATATGTGCTTTGGTTTAGAAAAGATTGATAAATTAATTGAAGAAGAAACTCAAAAGAATACTCTTTCAAAATGACTATATGAACCTAGTTATCTTGATGAATTAAGAGAATACGACGTCCAAAAATCAAAAGATTCATTATTCAAAATGTGCATGCCACCAAACAAATTATTATTGCTCCCCTTGCCAATTATTAAAAATGGAAAAGAACTTTAGTATCTTTACTAAAGTAAATTTCAAAAAGCCGGGAGAATTGGAAAATGTGGTGGATAATTGTCAAAAATTGGTCTGTCATTGTTAAAAGGTGGGAGACAATTGTCAAAAGTTGGTATGCCTTTGTCAGAAGGTAATGTGTTATCAAAGTAGTTCGAAGACAAAAACAAGTGATTGTCAAAATGGTTGATTGCTTTTCAAGATTTCTTCATCAAAATTAATAGGGTTTCAAGTCCATGCTCAAGATTTCAAGTCAACATGGAAGCTCTCCTCAAGTGTAATAGAGCAGGAGATAATTAAACTTCAAGAAAGTTTTTAAATTATCCTTGTAATTTTTTTTTATCTTTATTTAAAATCTTTTCAATTGTAATTTTTAATTTTTAATTTCAATCTTCATATTGTAATTTCAAAATTTCATATCAATAAAATTCATTGTTTCCACCAACCCATATATATATGGTTTAATGATTAAATTGAAACAAAAATTATAGTAATAAAATTCAGTGTCATCAAAGATTCAAAACTAACCTGGACTAGCTAGTTCGATAGGCATCCATATCATGAATTTTCAATGTGGGATAAGTAAAAGGGAAAATTGCAGTAGCGGTCCCTAACATTTTCATTTTTTGCAGACTTTATCCTAACCTTCATTTTGTGCTAGAAGATGTCCCTAACTTTTCATAAACATACAGTTGGGGTCCCTTTGGATGGAAACATTCCAAAACACCGTCTGTTGACCTGAAAAATTAAAAAATTAGGTATATTGACCCTTTTAAGTAGGGGTAATTTCATCCAATCACTATTCCTCATTTGATAGTGTTCAAATCACTGTACATTTTCCTCCACATCGTTAAATAATATTTATTATCTCTCCCTCAAGTAACTGTCAGACGCTTTTTAGAAAGGAGATGTAGATGAATGTCTGTATATGTGGGTTCCTTGTGGAGATAAAGACTTCACGGATGAACTTGAACCCTGGAAGAAGGTTTATCAGTTGCCTACGACGTAAAGGTTGATGTAATTTCTTCGACTGGGTTAACCAACCAATGTGTGAGAGATCGAAGGAGCTGATTCCAAACTTCTACGGGCTAGGAGGAAGATGGAATATGAAATAAACACCCACCATTCAAGAAGTCATACAACATGGAAGACTTGATTCATTGGATTTGTATGTGGAGTTTTATTGAAATGGATATGTACCTAGATTTAGGTCAGGTGTGCGCTAAGATGTTGGGTTTCTGTATTGTGATGTGGGTCTTACAGTGAAAAATCGTGTGGTCTGTTGTCTTCTTACTTATTTTCTAATAATAAAACATGTTATTATTCAACTGTGCTTCGATGTTTTGTTTCTCCTATGTTCATCTTCTTTGCTGAGAATGAATGATTCATAAATAGAAGGGAAATTTTTGTTTGGAAAACATTAAGATGATGGTGTAGCGATGATCCTAAATAAATTGCATAAGTCACAGAGGTAGTCCCAAACATTTTCCAATTGTCGCAGAAGAAGTCCCAAACGTTTTGAACCAGTGGCACCAGAAGTCCGAAACCTTTAAAACAAGTTGCAACGAAAGTACAAAACCTTTCACTCATTTGTATTTCAGGTCCTTAACCCTTTGTAAAATTCCTAGACAATGTTCAGTGTAAATAGGACTATTTCCACTTCCAATATATATAACAAAAAATCTCATGTACGACACTGAAATAAGGATTGCAATGCTGAGATTTTTTTTTTTATCTTCACTTGAAATGTACATCATCAAAAGACCGGTTCAAGTTAATTCCTTACAAAAGATCATATATAACACAAAAAGTAGTCTAAGAAAAGACAGAAGCAGTACAAGCTAAGTTATTTTTTTCTTGCCTTTCTTCTTCGCTTGTGCCTAAGACTCATTTGATGTAGATGCTTTTCTCTTGCCTTGTGATGTTGGCTGTGATTGTTGTTGGGTATTTGTTTGTGAACTTGGCAGGTAACTTGCATTTGTCGGCAATGAGGCTATTCATGTTTTTCTGTTATGACCTATTCCTCCACATCTTCTACATGTCATCTTCATACTCGTTCTTGCAATTGTTGTACCTGAAGGTGGTTCAACTTGTGACCTTTTTCTCATTTTCTTTCTCACTGCTAGTTTATTTTTCATGGGTGGATGAAGAGGATGCCTACCAAGTTCTGGCCATAACTCCGGACTTGATATTGGTTAGATTACTAGGCTGTAGGTCCTGAGATAAGCTTCCTTGGTGTATCATGCATCAACATACTCATATAGCCAATGTTCCTAGAAAGCAAACTAAAGATTGCATGAGCACAAAGGATTCCACCAAGTTGTCATTCTCTACATACACATTTCCTTTTTGCCAAGTTCACACTCTATCGCATACCATCTCTATTGCCGACCTCAAACTTTTCACTACCGGCATAATCTGCCTTCAAGTATCTTGCATCTGCCTTTGCTTTTTCAGTTAGTCATAAGTCTAGGACCAAAAGCACGATCCCATCTTTGTGTTGCTTCCCTTTTTGTATTCATCATCATCATTTGTTGGTGTCTAATCTTCTTCAACAGTGATATAATTGGCTTTTTTCTTGTAACAACAATAGAAAATTTGAATGACTCACATAAGTTGTTAAGTATGATATCACACTTGCTATACTCTTGAAAATGTGATATGGTCTACTGTGAATCTGGTTTCTTCATTAACTTCTTTTATTTCAATAATTGCACTATTCCACTCTGGCACAGTTGTTGCCCTAGATGTAGACCAGAATAGACTTTTCAGCGTGAGGCCCTTATGCATTAAAGTGAAGTTATTTTACAAGTGTCTTGCACTATACCTATGCTCAGCTCCTTCACAGAATTTGTTAATGGATTCTACCAAACCCTTCTGTTTATCTGAAATAAAGGTCCATGCCCTACTATTATGCATCCCAATGTCAACAATCAAAAGTTCTATGAACCATTCCCAATTTCTATTGTTCTCAACATTCATTACAGCCCATGCAACAGGGAACGAGCAGTTTTCTCCATCGATACCATCTACAGCCAGTAGCTGTCCACCTTGTTCACTTTTTAAGAAACATCCATCCAAACCAATCAGTAGCCCATACCCTGACCTAAATCCTTCTTTGCAAGCCCTCAAGCATATGTAACATCTTTTAAATGTGGACCCTGAACCTTCAATTTTAATCGTGCTTACACTATTAGTTCTTTTTAGTTTTTCACCGTAGTCCCACAGTATCTTGTACTGCTTAGCTACAAGACCGTTAATAACCTCTAAACATTTTGTCTCGTCCTATAAAATCGATACTTTAATATCTCATACATGCAGTCTTCTTTCACTGTCTTAATGAAATTGCTCATGGATAATTTTGGATCTGATCTGAACTTCTGTATGTATTTCTTTGTCAAGTACCCAGCATTTACTCTTTTGTTCTACCATACCATTGTGCAAGTATGTTCATCCTTGAAGGTGCTAATCCTGAAACTTTTGTCTGGCTGTTGGTGGGCATATAACTTCTATGGACAGTTATTCTTACACCTCACCATTAGTCTGGTTCTTTCATTCTTCACATATCTTATCTGCTTGCATTTTTCACTGAATATTGTACCATTGCATCCCTCAGTATCTTTATATCGTCAAATCTCATGCATGCATGCATGTCAATTGTCTTTATTATACCATTACTACACTGCATAATAAGAAAGGAAAGAAGTACAAAAGATCATTACCTATCTGGAATTTTGGATCTTGCACGTCAGTTGTAGGGTTAAACCAAATCTCATTCATAGCTCTTGAGGATGAACCCCATTGTTCACTGTCACTTGGAATGCTTCTTAGGTCATCGAAGTCATCGTAGTTTGTTCCATCACCATCTGCTGGTCCTGCATTGCCCTGAATTCCATCCCTTATATTATCAATGCCAATATCAAGAGGTTCAGTCAACCTGAAGAATGCATCTTCATCACTGTCATCTTCGGTAACATTTTCCTCATGATCATATTATAGATCACTAAAGTCCTCTAAGTGTCCTTCTTCAAATTCATGGTCCCCATCATGTTCAACTTCAAGTTCAGCCACAGGTTCTTCAACATGTGGTGCATTATCAACAAGAGGCATCACAGGTTCCCCATCACTTGGAAAAACCTCCACCACATTTTCCTCACCAGTTGGCGCATTATCAGCATTTTCAACTGTAGGTTCATCCTCTATAGCCTCCACTTCAACTTCAACTTCAAGTTTATATGGACTATCATCAGCAGTGGGTGCATTAACATCAAGATGTACTGCATGTACAATTGCAGGTTCTTCAACTGCAGCTTCCACTTCAACATATGCAGGTTCCTCAACCTCATACACTGTATAATCTGCAGGTTTCTCAACTATTGCCTCCACTTCAACATCTGCAAGCTCCAGATTTTTAACAACTGCCACACCAAAATATTATCACCTACAGGTTCACCCATTGCAGCCCCTACATTTTTCCCCAAACTCTTGAACTCCTGTCCCAACATGAGCATCTCCATCAGTATTATCATCCATGTACTCTTCCACATCAACATGAACCTCATGATCACCATCTGTGTCTGCTTGCATTTCATCTATTTTACACATCACTCTCATCTACAAATTCATCATACACCTCCACAACATACTGTATATGGTGCCCAAGTTGACCATCATACTCTGCATTCCTTGTTTCTTCCACCTTCTCCAAAATCTCACCTGTGTCAACATCCACAATTGAAATATCATTTCTCACCTTTTCATCCCATGGCAATTCTAACACTTCAACCATAGGCACACCACAATTCAGCAATCCTCTTATCCCCAAGTAATCTCACTAAATTCATGAAGTCTGCATCCCTCACCAACCAGAAAGATGCCTCACTAAATCTCTTCTTTTCAACCATATAGAGATACCTCATTCTTTGGGGGTATCCCAACATCTTCAAGGCATTATCCAATAGAAATCTATTAAACCAATTCGGATTCACGTAGTCAAGATATGCGACCTTACCATGCTCGTACACAAAATTGCGCACCTTGACGAATAATATACCACCATGGTGTAGCTTTATGGTGAAATAAGTAAAATTTTCTCCTATAAAACAAATTCAATCAAAATGATCATCAGACATAAACCCTAGTCTCATAGTACATGAATGCATAATGTGAACCCATAGCTATTGCCAAATTTATAAAATAGTAAAAGTAGAAGAAACCACATCACGACTCAATGTGTAACAATGATCCCGATTATTTTCAGCAATAAAAAAAACTCACCGTAGATAGGAACAGGAAAAGGGCCTCGTATGTGACAAGCAAAATCTTCAACATTATCAGCAAATTCATGGCTTTCTTCACAGGCATTGTAGATGATGACTGTTTCTCTTTCTCTTTGTGCAACGTGAATATGTGCGTGGGAAAGAATTACTTTTCAATTTTTAAATCAACTAAAGAATAGTGATTAGATGAAATTTCCCTTCTTTAAAAGGGTCAATATACCTGATTTTTTAATTTTTCAGGTCAACTGACAATGTTTGGACGGTTTCTGTCCAAAGGAACCACAGCTGCATATTTATGAAATGTTAAGAGACCTCATTTGGCACAAAATGAAGGTTAGGGTAAAGTTTGCAAAAAATAAAAAAATTAGGGACCGCTGTTGCAATTTTCCCAAGTAAAACTTCAAGATTCATGGCATCACTTGAGAATCTAAGATACCATTCCTCACTATTGTATTTTACTTAATTCTCTTTTATAATACATAATATTTCTTCATATTGAAAAACAGATTTAATGTTCTGGCATTCTTGCTTTCTAAAACCTAATTTTCAAGTAATTTTTTTAATGTTCTTTGACATCTTATTATTGATTGGAGGGTCTGTGGTTCTGGTGTGCAATTTGTTGATCTAATCATATTGTTTTACATCAAACCACATATCAAAACACACAAGATATTTTGGTTAAACACCAAATCACCTAATTCACCCGAGATAAATCGTTACCAGGGATCGAGAGCTGCTGTAGAAGCACAAATTCAGGAAGACTAAGGTGAGGTACCAGGAGTCGGGATTTGGTGTCAAAAGCACGCAGTCCAGAGGGCTAAGGTATAAACCAAGAGTCGGGATTTGTTTTGAAAGAGCACAGCTACACTAAAATCAATGACTCATTTCCTAAGTCAGTGATTGTGATGAATGAGTAGTTCTTTAATCTTTTTTAATGCAGAAATTGAGATTAGAAGTTCTACGGAGTAGACGTGTCTGGACCGTACTATAAGTTTGGTTCGATTTATAGTAGATTACTGACGAGCAAAGTGCCCGGAGTTTTTACCCGTTGGGTTTTCTCCGTGATCATCTTTGATGTTCTTTACTGCTTTAATTATTGATTGTGGCATTCTAACCATATGATAAATTGACGTGATTAATTAACCATCTATAAACAATTAAAAAGTGAGTTGTTACTTTTAGTTGTATAATTTCGCACCTTGGGTCTAAATATTCAATAATTTAAAACATTCAAGTGATATCAGAGCTTAATTGTGATGCTTGACCCAAATATTGTCTAGATGAGTCAATCACATTCTGAAATAGGATCTGAGGATGATATGGATATTCATGAGGCTTATGACAAGCTGTATAAAGAGAGTCTTAAGTTACATAAGGTTAATAGATCAGTTTAAAAAAAAAATGAATAAACTTGAATTAGAAAAATATAGCCTTGTAATTAAACTTGAGGAGTTTATCAAATGATTGAATGAATTAAGGGTTGAGAAAGAGTCCTTAGAAATTAAGGTTAAAACTCTTATAATTGATCTTGAAAAATCAAATGCCCAACTTTAATCATTCTCTAGCACATCTAAGAAGATTGATAACATGATAGGCTTGAACAAAATAGATGGAAATAAAGGAGATTTAGACGATAATGAAACAAATTCTCTTACTATTTCATCTTCAACAAAAAGTTTGAAACCTAGAGTTGCTTTTAGGTTCATCCACACGTGTCACCATTGTCGTAAGGTAGGACACATATAAGACCTAAATGTCACGAGCTCTTAAATAGGAACACAACCAAAAATATAGGTGTCCGAGGACTGAAAGTATCAGTACAACATAAGTTTCCTCCACCTAAAGTTCAAAATCTGAAATCTAGGATTGTTCCTAAATTCATTTCCACATATCATAATTGTGGTGTTTTGGGTCACATTAGACCTAATTGTCATAAGTCTTTGGTTAGGAATAACAATCATGATCTAATTACTTTGTGTAAGTTTCGTGACTAACCAAGTGAGTCACTTGACTGATTTGATGACTCAGTTGACTTAAATTATATCTTCGTGTGAAAAGATTGGGGTCAAAAGGAATGATGTAGCAGGTCAAAGTGATGTTAATTTCGATATTGCTCGCATTGCCCTTCATGATAAGAGCACTTGAGTACCTCATTGAGTAGGTACTCATGTGCATGCATCTTATTATTCATGATATCTATATATTTATGCATACACATCTATTTATTGTATCTTAGGGGTTTCTTTTTTGCATTTTTCCTTTATTATAAAAAAATGAAAAAGAAAAAGGATTTTTGATAATTAATATATTTGAACACATTATTTTGTGATCAAGTACTAGTAAAGTTCATATATGGTAAATTAAATTTTCATTAATTTGTTTAGAACTTGTTTGGAGTATTTAGTATAAGTTGTTACATGTATCTTATGCACTGCACACGTTAAAATCTTGTGAGTAGGTTTTGACCGCGTGGTTGAAATTTGGGATGTCGGTCATCTGTGGTGAATTGACTTTAAATATGAAATGATTATTAAATTAGTTGACCTAAACTCTTGTATATTCCCCTTAAAAGAACTATTACTATTGAGTTTAAAAAAAATTGAATTACATAAAATGTGAGATAATCTTATATTTTCTTCACATCCTATATGGCTTGAGTGATTAAACCTGCAGGGTATCTTCATACCTAATACCCTATAAGTCATCTGATTTTGGAGTCATCGGCCTAAAACTCATTACAGAGGCCATTTAGAAAGTTTAATGAAAAAGAGTGCACATAAGATTTGAAAATTAAAAGAAAAATATACATATATATGTGCTCACAGATAGATGATGAAAGAAAAAAAATATACAATTAATTATGAGCTCTTTAATTTATAAAGGTCATAATAACACTGGGTTTGACTTCATACTTTAAATAATATATTCATTTACGAGTGATTCTTTGCAAATAATTTCTCATTGATTTAAGGTTTTAAGACTTGCTTACATAAGTTTAATAGCACTTTTCACACACGAATGACTTACACAATTTACTCTACTAGGTTTAAAATAAGTCATGTGAGAAAAGTTTACTTATTTATGAATTATGCATGTATAAGTAAGCAAATAACTGTTCATGATAATAAAATTGAAAATCTATGAAAATTTCAAAAAACTGTTGGCCTTAAAATTGGAAATTTTTTATTCTCTTATCACATATTTTTACATTTTTTTTTACTCATTCCTCTCTTTGTTTGACTTGATTATTACTTGTCTTTCATTTGTTATTCGCGGCAAAAAGGGGGAGCGATGTATATTTATTTCAGAAAGGTGATTATATGAGTTATGGGGAGAATTTTAAAATTTTGGAATGATGTCATTTGATATTTGTTGAAATATTATTGATATAATGTTGTGTTTTGTTTATATTAATATAAAATTCTATGGTTTAATTCTAAATTTATAATTCACATGATATTATATGACTCGGTGTTACACGTTTTTATTATTATTTATTTAACTTAAGTATATGATTTTGATTTTGATAGTTTCCTCTTGCTTTTCACGTGATATTGTAGTTTCCATGTGTTTTAGGAAACGGATAGACCAAGTATTAAATTAAATTTTGGGTAGTTTTGGACTTACTGACTTTGAAACAAATATGATTTTGTCACGGAATGTCAAATGGGGAGGTTGTTAAGTCCAAATTATAATTGACATTTCTAAATTTATAATTGGCAATTTTCTTAATCAAAATCGTGTCATAATTAAATTGTATTAGGAGTTTATTAAATTGTAATCAAAATCAAAATAGGAGTTATTGAGTCCTAATTATAGCAAAAGAGTTGGAATTGGTAGTATAAGTTTTGAAAGTGTCCCAAATGTCCAAAAAGATCACATATGATCAAGGAAATGCAATTACAAGTCTAAAGAATGTTAAAAAGTCGCACAAGTTATGCTACAAATTCTCAGTCACAATTTACAACACAGTTTTCACATAGAAAATATTCCAATTTGGACAAGGCTATTTCTAGAAAAATTGTAGAAATTTGATTTAGCTTTTCTATGCATTTTGAATCACTTCAATCGAATATCAAGAGAGAATGTTATGATAAAAATACTGACGATTGCTCAGATATCGCTCGTCTGTCACTGGCCTAGAGCTTTAGCGACCTGATTATTCGAAGAACAATAATATTCGATTTTCAAGCTGATTTTGAATTCATTTTAATTCCAAACACTACCCATTATAAATATACACCCTATGAGACGTCCAAAAGTGGGTTGAATCATATTTTTCTATAGAGATAATTCGTTTGAAGATCCAAAATAGATTCATTGATTCAAAGATTCAACCATCATATTATTTGAGTCATAGATTCATCCAAACCTTGATTTGTTAATTTAATTATATTGTTTTACATTAAACCACAGATCAAAATACACAAGATCTTTTGATCAAATACCAAATCACCTAATCTACTGGAGATAAATCGATACCTGGGATCGGGAGCTATTGTAGGAGCACAAATTCAGGAGGACTAAAGTGAGGTACCAACAGTTGGGATTTGGTGTCAGAAGCACGCAGGGTTAAGATATAAACCAAGAGTCGATATTTATTTTGAAGGAGCACACCTGCAATAGAATCAAGGGAGACTGCAAAAATTGAGGTCAGAAGTTCTGTGGGTTAGACGGGTCTGGACCGTACTATAAGTTTGCTTCAATTTATGGTAAATTATTGACTAGCAAAGTGCTCGGAGTTTTTATCCGTTGGGGTTTCTTCGTGATCATAATTGGTATTCTTTACTACTTTAATTATTGATTGTGGCATTCATACCATAAAAGTGACTTGTTGCTTTTAATTGTATAATTTCGCACGTTAAATCTAAATATTTGCTATTCTTTCTTTCTTTTTTATTTTTTTCCCTTATTTTGTATGCTTTGTGGTTTTGTTTCCTTGTATTTCTTTTCTACTTTTTATTAAATCTATGTTTGCGGTCTAGACTCACGTGTTTTTTTAATTTCTCTGTTCGTTGGACGCATATTCCTTACGCGCGCGCTCTCTCTCTCTCTCTCTCAAATGCTTCTTGGGTGTGTTAGATATGCAATATTTTTTAGGTTTTTGTATTGAGTAATTTATATATGCACATTTTTTATGATTTTATTTTATTTTATTTTATTGCTATTTTTTCCTTGTGTTCATATGCTTTGTGGTTTGTGGTCTTATTTCCTTGTAAATTTTTTTAGTCTGCATATTTTTTTTAACCGTGTTACTTGTGTCCTGGGATAAAAGGTGAAGGTGGAATATTTGTTTTACTGCAATTTGTTCTCCCTTGGAGAATGTTACCATTGTATTATATTTATTCCTAAAGTTTCCACTTTTTATTTTTTCGTAGTTGCTTAGACCGAATTTTAAAGTTGGGATGTGATCCGTTTCTGTTAGTTTTTAATTCTTTAATGAGATATTTATTTATGTGGCTGCATTTTACTTTAATATTTTTCATCTGCATCCTATCTTTTAATATTGCTGTTGTTTCCTCTTGTAATCTAGATATATAGATGATGATACTTTTCCCTTCTCGAGTTTCATTGGCTTTTAAAGAATGTATGTTACAAATTAGCTATTGTGTTGATATTTTTCCATGTAATTGTGCTTTTACTATGTAGATCTTCTTCTGTTGGGATTTCATTTTTTTCTCATTTTAGAAGAAAACTAGGGATCTCTCAGGTTTTTTCGAATACATGCGACCCTCTTTTCGCTTTTACTTTCTCTGTTCTACTGTGTTGCAAAGTAAGCGACCTACATTTACAGGTGTGATTAACCTTTTGAGGAGTTCGATATCGTTTCTTTTTGTTTATAGAGTTTGTATTGTGGTATTATAATTTTTTTTGAACTTTCCATTTTTTTCATTTGAAGCGTGAATCCCTTGACTACGCTTCAAGTGGATTGTTAGGTTTAGATTTTTTTTTACCTTATATGCTTAAAGTCTTCCTTTATGCTTCTCCTGTATTATTTTACTTTTCATGTGTAAAAATTTCTTTTTTTTTTGTAATAGATGATTATCATTATGAAATTCTTTGTATATGCTTGGGTTACTAATATAGATATTTTCATGAATTTCCCCCCTTTTTGTGTCTTTCTTTTCATTTTTTTTAAATAAAACTATGTTTCCTACCTGAAATGGATTCCTCGCCTTATTGAAATTCCTTGTCTGCATAGCTTGATTTGGTATTTTAGGGCTCATGTTGTTATGTTTGTTGTGTGTAGTTCATATTCTTGCTCAAACATTGAGAACACATATTTTTTAATCCATTTTTTTTCATTGTTATATAAATTTATTCTTAAAACTTGTAAATTATATTTGAAAAGCGGACAAGTTTTTACTCAAATGGTGTTGATCCGTTAGTATATGTAAATAGTTGTTTAGAAAAAAAATATTTAAGTTTAATTAAAATATTTAAGTTTACACTACAAGAAAAAAAAGCCTTTTGCAACATTCATTAAATGCATGTTGCTAAAAGGGGTCTATCACAACATTCAGCAAGTGTATGTTGCTATTGGTTGACTAAATTGAGTTTTGGCAACGTTTTTTTAAAGAATGTTGCTAATGCACCCTTTTGCAACGTTCGTAATCCGTTGCCGTTAAATTTTTTTTTTTGCAACGTACAATGAGCTTTGCTGTAAATCTTTTTGCAACGTTCATTGCACGTTGCCGTTAACTAGTTTTAACAACGGGCATTGCGCGTTGCCATTGGATGTTTTAGCAACCCGCATTTGAACATTGTTGTAAATCTTTTTGCAATGTGCAATTTGTAAATCTTTTTGCAACGTTCATTGCACGTTTCCGTTAACTACTTTTAGCAACAGGCAATGCGCGTTGCCATTGTATTTTTTTAGCAACACGCGGTTGAACGTTGCGAAAAGTCTCATTTTTGCAACATTTTGTGAACGTTGCGAAAAGTCTTTTTTCTTTTTTCCCACGGGCTCAAATCATAGAAACTCAAAATAACCAAAACCTTCACGCCTCCCTCCATTCTTTATCTCCAACAAAATGTTTTCTCAACCCTAACGTGCTGCCGCGTTGCCTCCCCGCCATCCGTACGACTGCTCCTCCGCCATTGGAGAGTCGCACCTCCGACCAGCCACCTATTCCCAGCCAGACCGCTTGACTGTTCGCCAGGCCACCATGAGGTTGGTTCTCTTTGATGAAAAAACTCCTTATTCACAACACAGTCGCACCCCCGGCCACCCACCAAATTTTTTTTTCCATTCTTGTGTTTGTTTTGTACGTTTCTCTATGCTAATCGGAGCAATTAACAGGGATAGGGTAAGAACCTTGTGAAGCACACCCCTTCGCACACTCAATTCCAATGTGGAAGCTCCAGCATCTGTCACAGTTTTCGAAATGCCGCGGCCGCAGGGCCGGACCTGAAGAAAACCTCTCAATTTCTCCTTACGCCGCACTGATTTGGGTATCAGGTATGTATAACACTATAGAAAACGCATAAAAATGGCACTTTTGGGTGAAAAATCAGGGAAAAATTGATTTATCGTGTGAAGACGAAAGGGGAAAATTGATTTTTTTTGTCAGTATGAACATGATTTACATTACAATGCTGAAAGCTTTTTTTTGTTTAGCTTTTGTTGATCTATTGTTGAGCTTAGACGAAAGGGTGATGTTTGCTTTTGTTGAGCTTAGTATACATATTATATTCAAGATTTTTCATTATATTTGTCAGGTATTTTTGTTCTGGATTGGAGGTTTTGGGAGAATGGCTATGACACAACTATTGTCACTCATCAATGGTTGATTGTAGTCCCATTTGTTCGCTGAAAATCGTACCGCAAGCGCA
>CAIGRT010157306.1:0-10460 GCA_903798405.1 Fraxinus platypoda
CTAGTGTTTCGTTTAATTAAAGTTGATTCACATAGAGGTATTGAATTTAATTAGTTAAATAGACTCAATGAGAACTCGAGAGGGGTAAATTGAATACAATAGAAGAATTTGATCGAGCACTACATTAGGTTATGAATCTTGAATTACGAATTAAGGTGATCAATAGATGAAATTGTTATGCCTTAATATTCATCACATATTTGAATCTCCAATCATCCATTGTTTGCAATCTTTTTTATATTTTCAATTAGTTAAAAGTAATTAGAAAAAATAATCACAACCATAATAATTATTTACTTGCTTTTATCAAATAGGAGTTAGAAAAAAATTTGATTAAGTTCTGAAGTATAGTTTTCGTGAGAACGATATTCGGATTCAAAGGTGCATTATACTACTTGTTACTATATCATACACTTGCGATATAAAAAATGTAACAGTATTTTAGGTCAGAGGCCTATTAGACCATCAAGAGGTGCTTGATGGTCTTGTTAACCGCCTCAACCTGGCCATTTGCCTGGGGTGATGAGTGGAAGAAAAATGCTTCTTGATGTCCAGTTCGTTGCATAAGTCTTTGACCTTTTTGTTGTCAAACTGTCGTCCATTGTTTGTTACGAGCAAGTGGGGAATTTCGAAAGGACAATTGATGTTTTTCTAGATGAACTTGGAAGTGTTTGCTTCAGTTATTTTCGCCAACAATTCTGCCTCTACCTACTTAGTGAAGTAATCAATAGCGACAATTGCATAGCTTGCACTTCCTTTCTGTTTTGGCATGGGGCCTATCAAATTGACTCTCCACTTGGCAAATGGAAAGGGGCTGGACACCACAGTCAGCTCTTGTGATGGCTGCCTCTGAGTGGAGGAGAAATGCTGACATTTGTCTCATTTTCTTACAAACTGCACCACATTTTTTTTCAACGTGGCCAGTAGTGTCCTTGCCTTAGGACTTTCTGAGCCAATGCTGGACCCCCTACGTGGTTGCCACAAATTCCTTCGTGGATCTCTCGTAGGACGTAATTGGCTTCTTTCCCTCCAGTGCATCGTAAAAGTGGGGATGAGAAGCCTATCTTATAAAGTATTTCATGCTGGAGCACATAGTGGGCGACTCTGCGCCTAAGTTTGTGGGCTTCTCATTTATCCTCTGGCAATGCTTGATCTTTGAGGTAAGCAACAAGAGGTTGCATCCATTGTGGGCTTCCTTCAATCCACATCATCTCCTCTCTTTTAGATGTGGAGGGTTTAGAAATGTATTCAACTTGTATAATTTTAAGCAGCTCTGAAACCTTGATGCTGGCTAGTTTTGATAGAGCATCGACGTGCAGGTTCTTGGTATCTGGGCCAGCTCAAATTTTTCAAAAGAGGAGAGCAAGTCCATCACCTTTTTAGGTATGTTGCCATGCCTTTATCTTTGACTTGGCTCACCACCAGTTGTAAGTCGCTACAAACTTTTAAGCTCTTAACCTGCATTTCTTTTGACAATTTGAGGCCTGCTAGCGGTGCTTCGTACTCAGCTGCATTGTTGGAGGTCTTGAAGTCGAACATCACTGCACAATTAAGTTTGTGGCCCTCTGGGCTCTCTAGCCCTACACTGGCTCCAGAGCCCATTTCTCTAGGCTGGGGGTTCGGCTGGTTCTATTGCCACATTAATGTATGTTGCCTCAGTGAATTCAACTATGAAGTCCGCCACTGCCTGCCTTTTCATTGAGGTCCTTGATTGATATAAAATGTCAAATTCGCTCAACTCCACAGCCAATTTCATCAGCCTTCCTAAAGCATTCGATTTTTGGAGTACGTGGTTAAGGGGAAGGCTCGTCAACACATGTATACTGTGGGCCTGGAAATAAGGCCTCAGCTTTCTAGAAGCGGTCATAAGAGACAGAGTAAGTGTTTCCATATCTGTGTAACACGATTCAGTTAGCAGAAGAGCCTTACTCACATAGTTTATAGGCAATTACATGCCATATTTTTCTCTTACCAGCACTGAACTTACAGCCTCCGCGCTTACGGCCAAATATAAGAGCAGCGCTTCTCCCTCATTGGGCTTTGAGATGAGGGATGCTTGCCCCAAGTGCTTTTTCAGCCCTTGGAAAGTCTCTTCGAACTCCTCATTCCATTGGAACCTCTTTCCTCCTTTTAGGACCTTAAAGAACGGAGACATTTATCTATTGCTTTGGAGATGAAACGATTCAGCGCTGCTAGACGACCCGTCAAACTCTGCACCTCTTTGGGCTTGCAAGGAGACTTCATCTCCAGTAGGGCGTTGATTTTTTTCGAAGGTTTGCTTCTATGCCCCATTGGTTAACTATGTAGCCCAAGAATTTCCTCGAAGCCATACCAAAATCATACTTTAACGGGTTTAGCTTCATCCAGTACTTCCTTAAGATTTTGAAAGTGGTCTCTAGGTGTTCAATGTGGTTTGCAGTCTTGAGGCTCTTTACAAGGATATCATCAACGTACACTTCCATTGTTTTGCCTATGAGGTCGGCAAACATCCTGTTGAATATCCGTTGATATGTAGCCCCAACATTTTTCAAGCCAAAATGCATGACTTTGTAGCAATAAAGGTCTCCATCAGTGATGAATGAGGTGTGCTCCTTGTCAGTTGGGTGCATGGAAATTTGGTTGTACCCTGAGTACGCGTCCATGAAGCTTAAGAGTTCATGTCTTGTAGTGAAGTCAACCAACTGGTCGATCCTTGGAAGCGGAAAGCTATCCTTTAGGCATGTTTGGTTAAGGTTGGAGAAGTCTATGCAAACTCTCCATTTTTCGTTTGGTTTCTTTACCAAGACTAGGTTGGAAATCCACTTTGGGTACACTGCCTTCCTTATGAACCCATTGGCTATAAGTTTTTGTACCTCTTCTTTCAAGGCCCCGTATCGCTCCGGATTCAAGGCTCTCATCTTTTGTCTGTGAGGGGTGAACTTGGGGTCCACGTTAAGACGATGACAGCTAACTTTGGGGTCGATGCCCATCATAATTTTGTGCCTCCATGTAAACATGTCCAAGTTGTTAAGTAGGAAGCCTTTGAGCCTCATATTTTCTTCTACTTCAAGTTTCTTCCGTACTTGCAACATCTTTATTGGGTCATGCGGGTCCATTGGGAAAGATTCAAGTTCCTCCACTGGGGTTGTTTGTGAGTTCGATTCGATGACCCTAGGGTCTAAATCTACATCGATGACCCATTCTTTAAGAACATTTATCATGTTGACGTCTCTCCCTTATTCAGGGATATGACCTTCCTTCGGTGCATCAACCATTTCAGCGTCTATTAAAACTATGTTTACACTACGGGGCTCGGACTTTCTCAAGGAGCTGAGGTAGGATTCCCTCGAACCCATCTGGTTTCCTCGCACTGTAGCAATTCCTCTCTCAATGGGAAATTTCATGCATAAGTGGTATATGGAGGTAACAACCCCAAACTCTTTCAAAGCAGGTCGCCCCAAGTTTCCATGGTAAGCAGATCAGTGATTTACAATGAGGAATTTCATGAAGTGATGGCCAGTAAGTGGGGGTGCTCCCATTTCTACTGCCAACGTGATCCTCCCCCTAAGAACAATGCTATCACCAGTGAAATCGTATAAGGGACAGTCATGGGAGTGAGCTCGTGTTCGATCACCATTTTGTTATAGGTGGTTCCAAATAGGATGTTGACGGAACTCCCATTGTCTACCAACACGTGTTTAAGCCCATTTCTGGCTACGACAGCTCTTACCACCAAAACGTTGCAATGAGGGTAATGAACCCCACTGGAAACTTCATGTGAAAAGATTATCGGCGGAGTGTTCCCAGACCCACGAGGGGCGTTGTTGACCAAATAGCTCGTCATGGGAGGATCATTGGCTTCTCTTGCGTAATTTCTCTAAGCATTCCTTGACTCTCCTCCCATACGTGGGCTACCAATAATGGTATCAATCTCCCTGATGAAGGCGTTATTTGCATCGGTGACGATTTCTTTCCTTGGCCTTTGACCACCTCTTGGCTTGTTTATTTCTTCCTCGTGCTCCCGCTGAGGTTCTCTACGATGTCGCCTCGTCTCATTTCGTCTAGGTTCTCTTTCATGCCTAGGTTAATGCACTTTTCGTTGTACCTTATGGGTGTTTCTCCTTTCAACGTGGGGCATATGGCTCCTCATGGTATGGCCTGGACAAGCAGTCTTCAGTGCTGTGGCCGTAGGTTCGATGGTAGGTGTTAGGCTCTCCGTTCCTTCCTCTGGATTGATTCGACTTTCTTTGAACCTCAGATCCAACATCTTCATATGCCAATGAGGGCACTGCATTTAATGTGGCAGTGGTGAGTGCTTGGCCTGAGGTGGGGATGATTGTGTGTCCTGCTTGGGTCCATTGTTGGTTCACGAAGTGTGATGCAGGACCTCGCCGCTGTCCCTGAGATGGTGGAGTCCTAACGAAGTTCAGTTGCGATGGTCAATTAGCACCTCGTTGACAATTTCGCTCTTCATCATTTCTACCAAGGCATCATAGGAGGTAGGGTTCTTGTTTCGCACATCATTCCAAAAAGGGGTGTTCATGTTGAGGCCTTCTCTTAGAGCCGAAAGGCTTCTCTATTTGTAACCTACTCATAGTAGGTCATCTCGTCCGTGAATCGAGCCAAGTAGCTTTTAAAAGTTTTGCCTGCTTGCTGTCTCATGTCATGCAGCTTTTGGATGGGGCTTCTCCTTCTTTGTTGGACAATATTGGTTCAAAAAGGCTTTCTTGAGATCGGTCAACTTCTGAAACTGCCATTTGGGATACGGTTG
This sequence comes from Fraxinus platypoda, assembly GCA_903798405.1. NCBI lineage: Eukaryota > Viridiplantae > Streptophyta > Magnoliopsida > Lamiales > Oleaceae > Fraxinus > Fraxinus platypoda. The sequence goes on from CAIGRT010157306.1 coordinate 4,751, forward strand.
TACTAAATTTCTGCAGCCCCCGTCAATGTGAAGTGGAAAGCTCTGCATTTTAACGCTAACGAGGCTCCTCGTAGAGACATATGGGTCTTATAATTGTTGAGGTGTTTCGTCGGGTTGCCCTTTCTTTCGTATTTAGGTATTTTCGATGGCACGAAGTGGTCTGAGAAAGGGGCGCCTCTCTACTCTTGGGTGAAGGGTAATTCTTGGAAGAAGGGCAGACTTTCGTCGTCATCGTCTAATTCAAATGATCTACATGGACCGTCAAAATCATCTTCCCTCTGCTTGGTAACGGGAGGGGGGGTTCATGAAGTTTCCGCTTGATTTCTCAAGTTCGCCTCGTCTCTTCTCTCCTCCGTATTTTTAGGTGGATGAGAAGGAACCCCATGAGGTTCATATTCTTGATACTGTTCTGGTCCTCTTTGAAGTGGGGTGACTGATGAGACCTATTTCTAGGCCTTGATGGTCCAATTCAATAAAAAACACTGGTAGATCTTCGTGGTTTGCGTTCTTGAGCATATTCTGGAGTGAAATTTCCCTTCTGTGGCATGTTATCACCAGGTCGGCTAGTGGCATAGTTGATGGAGGTGTCCATTTCCACTTCCCTCTCAAGTGGACTGATCTCCCTTCTATGCATTGGGGGTAGGCCGCAGTGTCTTTTCCTCGCCTTCTTAGGGAAACATCCCCTGCTGAGGCATTTGGTACCCTGCTTGCTGTTGTATCTGCATGAGTAGCTGTTGCATGGTAGCATTCTACTGGGCCATGTTCCTTATATGTGCAGCCATCTCCCCTACTTCCTTAGCTAGGCATGCTGTGGTACCACCTCACCTCTGTTGGTGATGGGGGCGATGCATATTCATGTTCGTTCGGAGGACTTCTTCTTCATAAGCCTCATGTTGTCTATTTTTGCCCTGCGAGCCGTAGTGGCTAGAGCTCATGATGTGCTTTTGACTTAGAGCTAAAAAAACATTCTTGCAAGAACCAAGCATTTCTTCAAGGTTCTGCTTTCAATTACTTTTACCATAAGGATGCTCGTGGTCATAGTGTCGAGTTTCTCACAAACGACACCAATCTGTTGACCCAAAAAATGTACCAATGATGTGGCTAACAGATCACAATGTCTCGCACGTCCACGCAAGCTCGATTCCTGCACATTTGGACAAACCGTTAGTCACATGTGGCCTTCTCCGGATGGGGTAGAGTTGGTCGCGCACTCCCACGGTCAAGTCAGTTGGAAAAATAAGTATGAGTGTGAAAGAACTTTAAACGTGAGCCTCCAATATTAAAAAAAAGGGGGTCAGCTTTGGGGAATGATAAGTAAAAGACATGGTAGTAAGATTATAGTTTTAAGAGTCTAAACTTGCATTACCTTTGAATGTCACTAAGTATGAACTTTTATACTTCGGTATGACGGATAAGGGCCATTAGATTGCGATGCACGTGGCCCCATCTAAATGACTGACATCTCTTGTCATAGACATCAATCAATCACAGCCTTAAATGCGGCCTAGCGACGGGCTTGGACTTGACCAAATATGTTTGTGGCGACGGCGATGGTAGTGACTCGTCTTGTCAATCACATAATACAAAATCTGCTTAAGATCTTCACTGCCTCATGCCGGACCGGCCCTTGCCATGGGGTTTGCATGTGATAGGGTCGATCCAGTTTTGCTCTGCAAGGAGAAATGGGTCGTCCGCATGTGAGGGTCAGTTTAGCTTCGCCTTATATAGGTGTATAGGGGACGGGACCGTCGAACCATTTGCCACGTAGGATGATTGAGACCACGTGTGGGCCCTTGTGTAACAAGGTGTAACATATTATATGAATTTTTGTACGTGCAATTTAATTTTATGTAGAAAACAGGGAGAACTAATGAAAAAGACAGAGAAAAAATTAAAAGAAAACAATATAACCGATAGACTCAGACATATCCTAATTAATAAACAACTCAAACATCACTAATTGGTACCTTCCACCATTACTGGTAACAAAGCAGGTAACATACAATGTTTCTTATTCGCAATTCAAATGCACATTTAGCCATCACCGCACCACCATCAGCCCTCAACCGCCACTTTACAGCTACCACCACCATTATAACACCCTTAAGAATCTAAATCTGGTTACAAGTCCATTTTTAGATCTAAATTCAAATATTTGGATATTGATTTGCTTGTCAATCTAGAACACAAGCAAGAAGAGGAGGAGACACAAGAAGAAATATATAAACCTTAAATTTTTAGGTAGCGGTGGTGCGATGTGATGGTGGGGACGACATAGTTGACAAAGAGGGGGCGACAGTGATCACGAGAGGAGAGGTGGTGGCGACGTTGATGGCGAGGAGTGGTGGTGGGGTTGATTTTAATAAGAAGAGTTCTTCATGGTTTAATGGTTTGTTTGGAATATTGGAAGAGCTAATCAATTTGAAAGTGGGGTGTAATTGAGTAGGTAAATTTTAGATATAGATTTGATTAAAAAGGGTAATTATCAAGAAGCATAAATGTAGGGTATATATTATTATTATTATTATTATTATTATTATTATTATTATTAACAATATAAAAGAGCAAGTTTTCCGTCTGGACGCGTGTCGCAATTACCTATCGTCAACCATTACGGCCTCGTTTCAGATTTTTCCTTTTCTTTTCATTAGCCCATTTTCATTTCATTCCCCAAACCCTTCATCAAATCCTGCCTATGCAATTTTTGTCCATTTCAAGAGTTCTTGAATTCTGAATTGTAGATTTTGTTGGTTAATTTTCTTATTTATTTTAATACAGGTTTCGTCAAAAAATAGTGACTCAAGTGCAAAAAGAAGCAAGTCAAACGATGATCAAGGTGCAGAGCCTCCAAATGACTATATTCATGTTAGAGCCAAAAGGGGCCAGGCTTTAGATGCCCATAGTCTCAGACACGGATCGTGTCTCCGTATCTCACGGAGACATACCCAGTGTCTTCGTGTGTGACGGAGACACGGCGTGTCTCCGTTAAGCATGGAGACACGCCTGGTGTCTTCGTGTCTGCTCGCGCAATTCCACTCCCAGAACCCCTCTCACAGCAACACCGTTAAACCCAGAACTAGAAGCATGTTACTGTGCGCACTTCACCTTGTGACCACAACTGCCACTGGCGTCGCTTCAACTGTTATGAAACAATCTCATTTCCACCTTTCCATTTCTTGCCCCTTCTCTACAAACACAATAAAAGCCAACCTTACAAAGGCCAACAGATCGAAATCCAAATCCGACGGAAAAGACAGGGCCGAAGAACTCTTGGTAACGGACACTGAGTTCTTTGTCAAGCATGACGAGGACAATCGCCGTCGCCAAGTAGCAGAGGATGAGAATAACCCAGCAATCGACATGGGGCCCAATGGTCGGTCCCTCTTCACTTCCACAACTTCCATCTCTTTGCTCACCAAAAAGGACGCCTGCTCTTACATGAAATTCGAGCACTACCTTAACTAATTAAGAATTTTTTATATATATATATTTTTTTTAACTCCTTGTAGTTAAGTGATATATGCTCCTATTTTCAAATTTAATGTCATTGTTTGATTTGTATTGTGGAGAAATGACAATATTTCGAAGTCGTTTTAATTTAAATCTACTTTCTTTGCTTACCTTTTTCCTAGGTAATTTACTATACAGAATATTGTACCGTGAAATGTCTGGTTGGATTTGATCCAGAAATGGATAACCAAGAATCCGGGTTATACATGGGGGGTGGGTGGTAAAGGTTATTTATGCTTCGTTANGAGGTGTTGCCAGAGGGGTTGCCTACGGGGATGGTGAAGAAATTTGAGGAGTCTAGCAAGAGTTCATTGTTGATACGTCAGAGTTTTCTTAATCTCCGAGACAATTTCAGGCGGGCTGTGGATCCTTCATTGTTGGTGGGTTCTAAAGGTGCATTTTTTCTGTTCCACATAGATTGCATGTTTTCTGCGATAATATTTATTTTGACTAAGGATTTTAAAACATGTAAATTCTGTAGTGAAGTTTGGTGTAATAGGAAGCTACAATGGAAGCTTTTCATATGCTGATGTACTCTAGAAACGCAGTATGAAGTCAATAATTTGGTTGATGTTCTAGACTGATGCAACATACTCATTGTTGAGAGACCAAATTAAAAATTCTAATAGCCTGCTTAGACCTTGGCAAATGAGTTAGCCTCATTCCTTATCCACCGTATAGTCAAGGGCCTCCATCATCCATATGGTCTGATGGTTATATGTAACAAAAATCTTAATTTTACTATGCGGTACAAAAATGAACTAGGAAAGGGAGAAATTTGAAGTCATTTATGTGTAATGCCTATCAGTTTTACGTAATACACATTATTTTTGAACTTATTAATCTACTAGAGTTTATCGGAGAATGAAATATGAAATGCCTGCTATCTTCTTCTGTTTCTTCTTATGTTTCAGAAATAAATAGAGAATAAAGTTGGCATAGCTTGTCAAATGTGTTAAGTTCAGTCTACATCAAACTGATTATGACATCATAAATTATTTAGTTTTGTGTAGCCACTTCTTAAAAATTCTTTTTTTTCACCCATATATAATTGTTTGAGATTCAATACTCTTAAGCTGTTTTAAAAATTAGTGGTTTATGTGTATGACTGGTGATACCGAGTATACTTACCTATATCTAACATAAAGGAAATAGAAAATATTTGCAATAATACATTCTAATTTTCTCAGTGATGACAAAAAGTTAAGCAATTGGAAATACACATTTGGATCATAATGCATGTTAGATTCATCTCTGTTGGAGGAAGTTTTAAATGTTAACATTGTAGTAGCTTTTGACATAATTTACTAACTGGAATTCCTTGTGATTTTGGAAAATGCTTGGCATAAATCTATTCGTCGATTTTCCTGCGCTAAAATTATGTGCGATGTTTTACAGCTTAAAATTAGTTTGTGTAAAATGACGAAAAATCACTCCACGCTAATACGTAGCCAACTACACTACAACACGTACCTTGCACGTGCGTCTCACTAGTTATTTAAGAAAATGAGGTCTTGGTGAGAAGCCCATTCCTAACTTTTCCATGCTCTAATCAAGCTGCAGCCGACGTATTTCTCCTTTATCACGTGACTGTCCGTGAGTCAAAATTCACAAGACAAGACTTATTGTGACTTTAGAATTTATGTTTGATAAATGTAACTATTCAAGTTGTATTGTTGCGTCATGTTTGACGTTGATTTTTTTATAATAGATTTTGTTAAAAATGAATTTTTGGATAATGTGTGGTTAAAATACAAGAAAGAGTTAAGGATTCACGTACAAAATTATTTTATTGATAGAATATGTAATCAAAAATGAATATGGAAAAAATAATTTTAAAAAAATCTATATGAAACATGGACTTTTGTACTAATACTACGAAAACTATTGACAAGATTAAATCATTATTATTCAAATTTAAAAAAATTAATAAAATTTAACTTGGTTCACGAGGATGTTTGCCGTTAATTAAGTTAAGGTTGATGATCCATTTATCACAATAAAATTGGAGATTAGATTGTGTTTCGCGTGGATTTGTCGCTAACAATTAAAAGAGTGTCAGACGATTGTGTAAGGAACAAACCTCTTGGAACAAAGTCCCAAAAAGGGATGTTTATCGAATATGAAGATTACAAGCTGGGATATGAACAAGATGCCTCCAAGGGGCGCAAGCGTACGAGTACAAGGAAATGAATTTAAT
>CAIGRT010157310.1:1599-19357 GCA_903798405.1 Fraxinus platypoda
TCCTCCTTCTCAGTCTAAGGTGGCGCCACCTCCTCCCCCCCCCCCCCCCCCCCCCCAACATTTCGTAGACATTAGTTACATGTATCAATATCTGGAGTAAAATAATTGGTACAAGTTATGAACTATTTTAACCTCGCATAGCTTGAGTTCTAAGGTCTAAACTAGATTCTGGAACCCATAACTGATCCTTCTGTAATTGTCATAAACAAGATTTATTTCAAATTATTTCTTTATTTTTTAAGCTTGGACAAAAATGCTCTCATTCCAACTTATTAGTTGCTCACATTGATGTTACGAGGCTCCACAAATCAGTATTTAGAATTGAATAGCATTAAGTATTCCTCTTTTTTAACTACCATAGATGTTGACAATACATTGATGACTCTTTACTCGTCTAAAATAGCAATATGTAAAAATTTTAACATGGAGATAAATTCGGATAGTAGGTCTTCTTCGAAAAATAGCCTATCGTACAACTGTCCAATAATGTTGCCCAGCAAAAATGAGGGGAAAAAAAAAGTTCAAAACTAATTAGGGATTAGTAGCGGTGGCAAAAAAGTTCGGAAAAAAGTTCGGAGGCTCGGACGGCCCAGGTTCGGCTCGGAAAAAGCCCGAGCCGGGCCCAGCTCGGGCTCGGTGGAACCGAGCCCCATTTTGGGGAGTCGGCTCGAGCCCGGGCCGGCTCGTGGCCCGGGCGAGCCTCCATTAAAAATAATAATAATAATAATAATTTTTTTTTTGAACGCCTGCAGCAGCAAGCTTTTATCTGAATATGTTTGAATAATTTATTGTATTCTTTAAAAAAAAAAAAAAAAAAACTGCAGTTTTTGAAGGGAATTTGACATAGATGGTCCCTAACATTTGCATTCAACGTGTGAATAGTCCTTAACGTTTATATCTTGACATGGGTATTCCTAACCTATGTGCCTTTGTGCGCAATTGGTCCTTTTTTGATGAAATAGAGGTATGACCTTAATTTTAGTTAGAAAATTGTAACTAGGTCCCTAGCATTTGGAAGAAGTACAATGGATCCTAAGTATTTAATTTGGCGTATAGTCGTGTCTAATAAATTGAGGAACAAAAAAAATATATTCAATTGTCGTGCTTCGATTGTATATAATTGCTTTATGACATGAAAACTTGAATAAAAAAATAACAAAATACTCCCTACGTCCCAATTATATAGGCTTGTTTCGTTTTTTCATACGGATTAAGAAAACTTCTTTAATGTCATTGAAAAATTAATTTTTGCCAAGATCTTTCATAGTTTACCCATATTTAATTTTCAGTATGTAAAACTAAATTATTGTTTGAATTAATAAAGAATTTGAAGAATAAGAAGAAGAAGAAATGAGAGTTGTTCCATGTTTCCAAAAAGTGGGAAATGTGTGTATTTGGATTATTTCAAGAAGTTGGCATATTAAGTAGAGAAAATTTAATAAGGGTATATTGGTAAATGAATACAACAAAATATTCTACACTAGGAAACATGCATGTATATTTGGGACAGGAGAAAAATGAAACTTAACCTATATAATTGGGACGAAGGGAGTAACTTATACAATTTTATGACATTCAAACAATGGCAATTTATTTTCAATACTCATAAAATAATGATAAAAATTATTCTGTGAATTATGCATTCTTTATTTCTTTATCTATTGATAATAAAATTATAAATTGAATTGCGATGAATGCATGGAGCTCTAATATTTGTAGTTAATAAATGAAAAGTTCAATATAATATGAGGAAATACAGTTCGATTTGTAGCATTTTAATTAATTATTGCTTATATGTACAAATTAGAAAGGTAAATGTCAGTGATTTATCGATTTAAAATAGATTGTTGTTTTGCTCATTACATACACTTAAACCACGATAATTTATTTATTTATTTATTTGAAAAATTAAATTGATACGACTATAATGATATATTTAGTAAGCTAGATTAAATATTATTAAATAAGGATTTGGGACCTATTTGTACTTTTTTCAAAGGTTAACGACCTAATTGCATTTTTTATTATTTAAATTAAATGCATATTGGTCCTTATATATATAAAAATAGAATAACCAATTTCGCACCAAAACATAGAGATTAGGAATGTTTATGCAAAGAAATAAAGGTTAGGGAAAACTTGCGCTGATGGCAAACTTTAGAGACTATTTGCACCAAATTTTCATTTTTGAAAGATTATTATGCTATCTACAAAATAAGTAACTTATTATTTTCTAACTTTCATCAATAAAAATAATATTTATTTGAAAATGTATGTTTTTATTTAATAAGTATGCTTATTAGCACAAAACGTACATACATTTGGTCTTTAGTGTGCAAAACGTTCATAAGTTTCAAATTGTTGCATTTTTATCCCTATTTCTACGTTTCATTCCGTAAAACATCATTTTCCTTAATTTTCATCCATTTTCTCTATAAAAATATATGAAATAACAAATATACCATCTTATGTAAATAAAACAAAAAGGAACAAAAAAAAAAAAAGAAGAATAAATAAAGAACTAATTGCAACCATAGACCCAAATTTTTCAAAAAATTACAAATGAATCCCCAACAAATAATTAAAAATCAAAATAAAAATAACTTCATCATCTTCCCCCATCCCATCCCGCCCCATCCCACCTCCAACCAAAAAAAAAATGAAACAAATTGAACCGCCGGCTCCATCTAGCCAACCACCACCCAATCGCCACCTAAAGCGCCGGAGCTCTCACCACAAACAACCATCATCAACCTCCAAACACTTTCCCATAAATCAATTGAACAAACAACATTTACATGGCCGAAATCAACCAAAAACGCAGTTGGTCACGTAGACACACGCTGTCTTTTTCCATCAATTTCGACGCCGACAGTGGTTCCCACCGTCGCGGACCACCCATTCAAGCTTCGCCACATCACACCGCACCTGCTATAACAATGAGCTTCCATCAAATTCTTCCTAATTTTTTTTTTTTTAACCATCCATTTAACGCTCTTCCCCTTGTAAATGGCGACCTGTACCTCGAAAATGTAGTAGACTAGGTTTAATAGTACATTGTAATGTACTAAACTAGAAAGTCGAAACTGGAAACGATGTCAATTAGGCAAAGGAAACAATAGATCTCTCATGCTAGGAATTAGCATAGGACGCGCATCAAGCAAAAAACAATTACTATTTGCCTGTTCTTGCATTTGCTTTATTTGTTTATAAAGAGATGAAGCTAATGGTGCTTGTCGAGAAGCATTCTGCACAGAATAGATTTTTGATTTTGAGATCACATAAACTGTACAGAAATTCGGAGCTCCTTAGGACACACAACTCGGAATACCTTCGGAGTTATTATTATTATTATTATTATTATTATTATTATTATTATTATTTAAATTATTTGTTTGGACTCATTTGTAATTTTTTGAAAAATTGAAGTCTATGGTTGCAATTAGTTCTCTGTTTTTTCTTTTCTTTCCTTTTTGTTTTATTTAACTAAAATGGTATATTTGTCATTTTCACATATTTGTATAGAGAAAATATATGAAAATTGAGGAAAATAATGCAAAAAATTGAAACGTAGAGACATTTTGCATATTAAAAGTCAATTGTAGGGACGTTTTGTGTTAATAAGCCAATATCTTAATCTAAATGTTGAGTCAAACATAAGCTTGTAAATTTAAGCATAGACAAACATGTTCCTCAAGAAAATACAACCCAAAAAGCTAGTAAATTTCCAATTCTTTTGCTTCTCGAACATGTTTTCTAAATTTTTTATCGTGTTTAAAGTGACTTTTTAGCCAATTTTTTTTCAATAATTACCATCTAACTAAAATGGTAATATTTAAGCTCAATCAAACTTGTTTCACAAAGTTAAATGCTTGTTTAAAACTATGCATGCACTATAATAATTGAAAATCATTAGAGTCAATCTTGCCGACAAAATTTCTTCAACCTTGTATTTCACGACTCAAAAGCCAATATGAGATTTTTTTTTTTTCCATTTCTCGAAACAAAACCTTAAATTCTCAACTGAGTCTAACCGATTCCAACTACCCAGTTTTCTCTCTAGAACGCAGTAAATTAAATACAAGAAATGGCAGAACAGAAAAAGTTGTCTTAAGGAAAAAAAAAAAAAAGTGGGTATCAAGTAAGTGCATTCTTGCAAGACATGATGGTCCATTTCTCAAGTAACTGAAATTTCAAACTTATATAGTACACTTTGCAGTTTTCACCACCAACTAATAGGATATTTGTCTTTGTGGAAATTAAGAAGAAGTCAGGTTAAGGGGCTAATAGCATTGTTTTAATAGACCGCCTAAACTCGAATCTCAAGCAAAAAGTCTCGCTTCGCATCTAGGAGCTTTTTTTATTTTATTTTTTCAATTTCTAAATGGCTAAACTTTTTTTGTTCCTCAATTTCTCTCTTTCATCTTCTCTAGGTGCACTTTATTAATTTTTTTATTTTTTCCTTTTTTTAAAGTCTTTTATTTTACTTTAGTTTATTCATTTTTTTTATTTTTTAAAAAAACTTATTCATTTGACTTTAATTTCAATTTTTTTAAAACTTTAATAGTACAAAAGGTAAAAATAACTATATTCGATAAAGACATAAATAAGATTTAAGCTAAGGTGCATTTACATTATGTAATTATGATCTCAAGATTCATTATTTTGTTGGAATCATCGAAAACATGTATGAAGTTCATACAAATCTTTTAAGTAGTCATTGTGTAGTTGAAAATTGAAATTGTGAAAATTAGTCTAGTTTTTGCATTTCAAAAACTTGAAAATTGTATAATTGATTGATTGTATGAATTATTGTAAATATTGTATTTTATAATTTTAGATGTATGATATGTATTATTTTAATTATTAAATAATTTTTAAAATGATTAAAATTTTGAAATAATAATAAAAATAAGAAAACGTCTTCTTACACCTAGGCCTCGCATAGGCTTGCTTAAGCTCGTAAAGTTTGAAACTTCACCTTCACGCTTTACGCTTTTTAGAACACTAACTAATAGTATTCTTTGATAGAAATTATAGTATTAGTCTCAAATAAACAATTTAAATTACAAAAACTTGTATTAAACTAACAATGGTGTCAAGAATAAATCTCGTATTACACATCATGACATCAATATTGATAACTATGAAAATTGTTGACATTGAAATCTATCGCTGATTATCACTTTAAGGTGAGGAAAGTGAATCACTGCGCCTCTTTTTTCTTTCTTTCTTTTTTTTCACTGGGAACAACGTTTAATTAATTTGTGAAATGGCTATTGAGAAAGAGATGATGGCTCTTATCAACTTCTTTAATCAAGTCAATCAAGACATTTATTGAGTATTTATATGAATAAAATGTACTAGTATGTTTTATTAGAGAGATATAATCGATCTTCTAGAGGGTAGTTTTTTTACTATTTATATTGTCAAGGATGGGTGATTTAAATGAGGGGACAAGGGGAATAATGCTAGTGGTTGATGGTCACATCATCCAAGAAGAACGCGTGATGTCGTTTTTGGAGCTTGATCCATCTTACAAAAACTTGTTGAATAATATTACGTTGCCCTCACTGAGATTGCAACTCTAATTTCGGTGACGTAATATGATAGGTTAAATGAAAAGTAAAGTCATTTAATTTCGTCTTTCATTTAACCTATCATCTAACGCCATCTAAACTGGAATTGCAATCCCTACAGGAATAAATAATGTTACTCAAACTTGTTTCGAGCGTATGTCTCGTTTCATGTTGGGATAATTATTGTTGCTTATTGTGAAATGTTGTACATGTTTTTTGGCGTAGTAAATTGGCGCGTCTAGCCGTTGTACACTAGGTGTTAGGGATGGCAAAATGTCTCCATCATGTAAATTGGGGTTCCTTTACTCAAGAAAATAGATTTTTTTAAACCACAAATTTATGAAAAATCAAACACGTAACATGTTTAATAGAATTGGAAGATTTCAAATAGTACAAGGATACATCATACATAGTATTCGAGTTATGAATTAAGAAAACTTAGCACGTTTATATTCCCAAGAACGGGAATATATTTTGTAAAAACTGTTTTTTTGGAGAATATATGATTAAAAAGTAGAAAATGTTTAGGATTTACATGCAAAATTATTTTATTGGGTAATGTGTGATTGAAATGAATTTGAGGAAAAATTAATTTTAAAAAATAGATCTCAAAAAAAAAAGCAGGAATGTTGAAAATTTTAAGAATATTATTTTTCTTTTCCAATCAAGAAATTTATGTGTTTAAATTGGGAGATTGCAAAAAAAATTATTATTTTCTACATTTACTTCAACCTGCTTCTGTATGGCCATCCCAAATTGTTTCCTCCAAAAAGCCATAAAATGTAGGAAATGGAAAATTTTGCACAAGTTACAATTTGTGACACTTTGTGACTCGATTGTCGAACATTAATATACCAAATTAATGGTCGTAATCAGGTGACACAGATTTTAACTGATTTTGTTTGTTCAATTCTGTCTCTGAATTCCATCACAAAATATGTCCGATATAAGGTGCAAAAACAATTTAAAAATAAAATTCGTGACAGATAGTGACACAAAACTTCTGTCGCAAAATCATTAAAAAAAATTATAAAACAATAAGAGTAGTTCCAACCTTGTTTTAGTTAATTTACAAATATTAAATTAGTATGATGCGGTGATGTTAAAATTATTAATACTTGGGGTTCTATTTTAAAAGATCAACCTTATTAGCAAGAGAAACCTACTCTTATAAGTTGATCTATACTTTCATCTTTATTCGATATGGGATTTTATTCTTTAACAGGCTCATTTGAGCAAATCAATCTTGAAATTCACGTGCTCAATCTTTTTTAGTTTTAATCTGAATAAATCGTTCCTTGGAGCTTAATGAGCTTTGATACCTTATTAAGACTTAGAATTTCATTTTAAAAGTCAACGTCGTTTGATGTGGAATTTAACAGCGTTTCCCCATGTACAGAAAGAATTTCACCAGAATACTCACAAATTGTGGGCCCCACCGTGTATTTAAAAAAAAAAATTATAGGAACACCACCGTGTGTGAGTGTTCTGTTGCATTTCTGTGGGTTGTGCTTCTGTACATGAATCACAGCTCGAAATTTTATCCCTTAACAAAAATATCTTGTCCCAATCCTATCGGGGAATCGAGGTTGGACAAGGACATGACAAACACAACCGCAATTCTTAAATTTTTAATCCATGTATCCCCAGCAGAGCGTCCCGTGCTGTTGTCATCCAATGTTGTTGAGAAATTTATTAATTCGATATCTAATTATAGTAATTAATAAATACAGATATTTGGACTAAATAAAATATAGAACACGCGTCGTATTATTATCCCAGCAATGCTATTGCTTATACTGGTGATGCATGGCTTTCGTATGAAATATGAAATCCCAATTCAATTTTCTATATATCATACCAAACAGCTACCCCCTCTTTCTCCACTGCATAATTTTCTCAACAACTCTCTCCTAATATTTTTCTCTTGATGTTGCTCTTATATATAACACCATTTTCCTCACCAGTTCCAATCGATCACTACCAAAACAGCAATTTTTCTACTTATTTTTGCTTTTGATTATCTTAATTTGCACTTACTGCTGCATGCATGGACACTCAACTTGTCATTTTCAGCTTATTAGCTGCAACTTCTGCTTATTTGATATGGTTTTGTCTTCTTGCACAGAAACTCACTGGTCCAAAGGCCTGGCCATTGGTGGGTAGTCTCCCATATTTGTTCATGAATAGGAGGCGAATCCACGACTGGATAGCCGGAAACCTCTGCGCAACTGGTGGCGCCGCCACTTATCAGACGTGTACCATTGCTATACCTTTTTTCGCTAGGAGGCAAGGGTTTTATACTGTCACGTGCCACCCAAAAAATATCGAGCATATTCTCCGAACCCGGTTCGAGAACTATCCAAAAGGACCGGACTGGCAAACCGCCTTTCATGATCTTCTAGGGCAGGGCATATTCAATAGTGATGGTGACACTTGGCTGATACAGAGAAAGACTGCTGCTCTAGAGTTCACAACTCGGACGCTTCGACAAGCCATGGCCCGGTGGGTGAACCGAACTATCCGAACCCGTCTGTGGATCATATTAGACAAGGCTTGCAAAGATCACACCTCTGTGGACATGCAAGATTTGTTGCTTCGTTTAACCTTTGATAACATATGTGGACTCACTTTTGGTAAAGATCCTGAAACTCTTTCGCCTGAATTACCCGAGAATCCATTTGCCATTGCTTTCGATTCAGCCACCGAAGCAACTCTTCAAAGATTACTTTATCCTGGATTGTTATGGAGGTTGAAGAAATTTGTAAGCATTGGAGCTGAAAAAAGGCTGGAAAAGAGCCTACAAGTTATCGAAAATTACATGTCAGAAGCCCTTGAAGCACGAAAAGAAACTCCATCTGATGATCTCTTATCTCGATTCATCAAGAAGAGAGATATCGATGGAAATCTGTTTCCAAATTCAGTCCTCAAGCGCATTGCTCTCAACTTTGTTCTCGCTGGCCGTGACACATCATCTGTGGCATTAAGCTGGTTCTTCTGGCTCGTCATGAACAACGAGCGCGTTGAGAACAAGATCATCAATGAATTATCAACAGTTTTACTAGAAACCCGTGGGAAAGACACACAAAAATGGATTGAAGAACCATTGACATTCGATGAAGCCGATAGACTGATTTATCTAAAGGCAGCATTGACCGAAACCCTACGTCTGTACCCCTCAGTCCCAGAAGATTTCAAATATGTCGTCTCGGACGATGTTTTGCCGGACGGATCATACTTGCCGGCCGGTTCAACAGTCACATATTCTATTTATTCAGTTGGGAGGATGAAGAGTATATGGGGCGAGGATTGCATGGAATTCAAACCAGAGAGATGGCTTTCGGTCAACGGTGACCGATTCGAACCACCCAAGGATGGTTACAAGTTTGTGGCCTTCAATGCTGGACCGAGAACTTGTTTAGGCAAGGACCTGGCTTACCTCCAGATGAAGTCTGTGGTCTCGGCCGTACTTCTTCGTTACCGGCTATCACTGGTTCCCGGTCACCTTGTTGAACAGAAGATGTCTTTGACTCTTTTCATGAAGAATGGGCTCAAAGTTTACTTGGTGCCACGTCATCTTACTGCACCACCAAGAGTTGCCATGTCAGCATAGAAAGGGTATTTCTGTCTTTTACTAAAATGGTATAAAGGCGCAATTGGGAATACAGCATGTGTGTTGAAGAATGGAAGTGTTCATGTGTTTTTCACAGTTGGTAATATTTGGAGATTTCATTTGTATTCACTTTTGTCATACTTTCCACAAAATGTATGTTTTCTTTGGTTGTTTTATCTTATACATGTAAACATTTGATTACTTTCATGAGGCAATTTAATCCATGTACCCTGAAAACACTTGTGATGTCATTTAGAGTTGTCAATCGGGTTATCGGGCTATGTGGACGAATTGGCTCGTGTTTGGACCCACTCAAGTTTGTGGGCTGCTTTTCAATTATTGTTTTAAGACGAACAAAAAAAGAAATACAGTACCTGGCATGGGTCGTCCCAGGCCCAAACGCAGCCCACGCCGTGCTGCCTAAAACATTGGTTCAACTGAACGGTCTAACATCTCAAATCTAAATCTAGAGGTGTAAAGATGGGTAAATCCGTGGGCTCAACCACAGCCCATACTGTGCTGCTTGAAACATTGGTTCAACTAGCCAGTTGACAAGTGATAGCTCACGTCTAGAGAAAGGCACTACGGCCCGGCCAGATTGGACAGTGCAGGCCCGTGTTTTGCCCGGAACCGAAGGCACAGCCCTTCTAAACTTCTAACACATGGAAACCATTCTGTATAAACACTGAGTGAGAAGAAAGTAACTTAACATGATTTGCAATTTGATTTTTTGGCACATGAAATGCAATAGACTGTGTTTGATATCATTAACAGAACATGTAAATGAACTACAAGAATTAAAAATTAATTAAGATCTATATTTCCACAGTAATTTACAAAAAATGGTAGGTTAGTGTACAAACATCGTGTGCATAAAACTATGCGCCTCTTACTTTCTTCATCTGCACAGGCTCCATTCATTCGGACGTTNGCATAAAACTATGCGCCTCTTACTTTCTTCATCTGCACAGGCTCCATTCATTCGGACGTTCCAGGATTATGAGAAGATATCAACTCGGATTCACCGGTTTCTATGAGAAATAATCGTGTAAACAAGCGCTCCAATTTCGGACCAGATTTTAAGTGACAATTGTTTCTCCATTCCATTCTTCAAAGTTTGGAGTCTCGTGTTGCAGTATAGTATTTCTTTTATGAGGTTCAATCAATTATCTTCTCACCAGTCGAAAAGAGATTCCATATCACAGTGCCGGCTAAGTAGAGACCAACTGAAACCTTGAAGACATCATCCCAAGAACCTGGAAACCAGATAATTCAAGACTGTTAACCAAAATATATGATTCTTTGACATCAGGACAAGCATGAGTAAAGCAATCATTATGTTAGCAAATCCAAAACTCCGTCCTGCTGAAACCAAACCATCTTACTTTGTCTTGAAGTCATGTTAACCAGTCCAGTGATAGTTCATTAGAACAAACACGTGTTATTTCAGTTTTCTATATTTTGCCTGCTTTTCATTTTTTTCCCAGACTGCGAGATGAGGCTGAAAAGTCAAAAGGTTTCTTAGTTACTTCTGTTGAGAAATAATATACCTGCATCAGCATCTTCATCACCATTGGGGTGAATGAATTTGCTGATTCTATGTACCATATAGCTGGTGCAGACTTTTAGTAGCTAAATTAATGTTTACTACTTGAATCCGACTTTTGTCGATACTGTAGCCTTCAACAAGTTCAAGTGTTCAACCAACCGTGAATATGGATATGACAAATATGGAACGAGTTCCACCCAAAGCATTCATTAATTGATAAAAAAGCATTAAACTGTTTGGCATGAACCTACTGCCAAAATTTACCAAGCTTGAATCTACAAAATTCTGTATATCAGTCTAGGCAAAAATAATGAGCCATAAAACTCATGTTTTTAAACCCGACTGAACCAAGGCAGAACTGTGAACTGGGTGTCAAAAATTACATTGAAAATTTATATAGTGTAAGAGGGTGTTGGAAGAGTCATTATTTTAACTGTTATTTCAATTCTCATTACATAGTAGAAAGTTAGAAAGAAACTGATAGACTAAACCCTTCATATTTAAATTTTCATTTTCATTCAAAGCACTACTATTCCTGAGTGCAGGTTCGGTGATTCATGCCATGTCGGACAACAAGAGTAATATCAGTACATCACAACCAAGCAGCCGCTTTCTTTCACATCCAAGACTAACCACCATTTTCACTGCCTCCTCTGTGTTTGGAAGATGAAGGTTGTCTTCATCACACACACACACTCGTATATTTATAGCTTATACGCATCTGGTCTGAGTTTAATTGTTATGTAGTGTTATTGTGGATTTGGGGTGTTTCACAGTGATATGTACATGTATATTTGTTTTTTATAATATGTACATGTATATGCTGATTTATAAGACTAACCTTTAATTTTTATTTTTTTTCAAAAAACCAACTGTTCAACCCATGCCTGATTCTTCAGTTTACTAGACTCTGTACTGGTTTTCATCTATATGGTTTTTTTCCTATAAGCAGGCAGGTTTTACATCTGATTCCCCCTTTTTTGGGGGTCAAACTGGCAGGTATGGTCTGGTTTTGATAGAACTCAAAGATGAGGAGCCAGCAAAGTCAAAACTATCTGACTCTGATTTTTCCATTTACATAATGTAGATGGGCTATTTTGCAACCTCGTAAAGACTCGATGAACTACTCACATTATTTCTGAACAGGCAGTTTGAACTTTAAATCAAGCTCAAAAATTTCATATAATGGATTTATCTCGGCTTTAAAATATGAGGGATGAGAATTTACCATGCTGCAATATATAACCAGTAGCAGCAGTACCAAAAACCCCAGCCAGCACTCCAGCAGTATTAGACAGACCAAGCAATACACCCTGTAAATGATTTTGTAGGAAATTATGCAATCGATTATCCGCTTATAAAATTAGAGATGCCCAGAAAAACAACTACCATGTAATCATGATACAAAAGGAAAAACTGACGCCTGGATGTTTTTTTACTATATCCGGCACAATTTACTTAGGATCATTTGTGACTCTGCTAATAGGTTGGTTGATTGATAGCATTATTTTAATAGCTCTAGGCATTGACTGTACTTGGCGAAGAAAAAGTGAAGTACTTACTGAATATCGTGGAGCAATATCCTGATGGTTTGAATATAAACCTGACTGTGAAAAAGCATCAGTTCCCTGCCATGAGAATGAATCCATAGAAAATCAGAAGAATCGGATAAAAGGCACAAGAAGCTACATTCACAGAGAACATGAGTGCGCAATAAGAGTAGAATTTGTTCTGAACACCGACAAAACTCACTACACCAGCTTCTTTATAAAAAGAATATACTACATGCTTGATGATATGCAATCATTCCGAAATAAAAAGCTTTAAAATAAAACAGATTTCATTAATTTGTAGCATAAATTGCTGAAGACAAAATTTGGAAATATATGTGCCTCTCTAACATTTTAGATCAAGTGAGGCACATGGTAGCAGAGCACGAGAAGGTCCTAGGTTCAAGCCTCGCCGTCATCCATTTTATGGGGAAAAAAATGAACCCACATACACTTTTTGGATGGTGGGTATGTGGGTGGGGTTTAAGACAATTTAAATGATATATATGTAGTCATCTCTAACAGCTAAGCTTTTAGATCAAGTGGTTCCATAAATTACTTCGATATGTGTACTGTTTTCTATAGAGAATTTCATCCCCAAAGCTCATAGTAGTTAGAACAAACCTGACTGCATGCCATGCACAAAACTGCCATTGCAGGAGAATTCACATGGCTCAACTGAGTTAAGAAGAAAGCAGGGCCAAGAAATCCAATTGTCTGCATGATCTGCAAAGCACGATAAAATACAGTTAACCTAACCGCATTCCCCAAATAGGATGCAAGACTCAAGAGTATCTTGATTTGGGACAGGAAACTTGAAAGCAGCTTCGAATAAACAGTTTAAGAGACCAGCTGCTTTATGGGCAGATCTACCAGTTGGAAAAATAGTATATTGCAGAACTTCACGACAGGAGGAAAAAAAAAGAAAACAACAAAGCTCATCGGTCATCCGGAAAAGTAACCCATGAAGTCTAAATGAGCGAAACATTTTGATCATCAACAATGGCTTCTATTTTTCTCTAACAGAGAAAATAAGGATTGCACACGCCTCAGGGAAGTTCACATTAACCCAAGACAAATATAAAGCTTTCAGGAGCACGTAAAAATGTCAAGAGTACAATGATAACAATGGGGGATACTGCATACCTTCCTAACATTGGTCACAGATACACCTTTGCTCACAAGAGTATCTGCAATCCAGCCCCCAAGATTTGCAGAAAAGGCCATTGTAAGCCACGGAAAGACAGCAAAAAGTCCAGATTCAGTAAGATTGAATTTCAACACCTGCAGCAAAAACAATAACCCAAAATTTTCATTCAATCATTTATAAAATTTTGATTATGTCCTTTACAAAATAAGTCACTATAGTTTTATAAAAGATAATCCATAATTCTCTTTAAGCCACTCCGATATTACGAGAAAGATAAGTTGACCGAAGTACGAAAAGTACTAGAAAATGATGATATCCAATCTGCACTATATATGCCAATTCCTTGCTAAAGTCGTCCACACGGTGTAAAGAAATCAAAAAATACCTGGTGATAGTACGTAGGCATCCATGTAAGAAGAATAAATGTTCCCCAGTTGTGACAGAAATGGGACGCTATCAAGGCCCATACAGGTGGTTTTGACAAAATTAATTTCCAAGGTATAGATTTAACTGGTTCCTTCGATACGCTGTTGCCAAGAATCAGCTTCTTTTCTTCAGGCAGTAATTCAGGGTCATCAAGAGGTGAACTGTGCGCCTACATTAGGTACTACTCAATTGTTACTCATTTGGGGGAGAAATGAGAATCATATAATAAAACTCGTGCATCATTCAAAATAGAGGTTAATACTAGTTCAGAAAATTCACCTTAGTAATCCACAAAGCAAACCATACGGTCCCTAGTGAGCCAAATGAATAAAAGACAGATGGCCAACCCAAATTATGGATCAACATTGGTGAAAATGCTAGACCAGTTACAGATCCAAGATACATTCCACTGTAAACAAATGCCAATGACCTACTTCTCTCTGCCACTGGAACCCATTTTGACAGTATATTGTTCATGGCAGGCATGGCAACACCCTGTAACAGAGAGATATAGCTTACTCCCACAGAAAACAAAATAAATCAAATGACAATAACTGGTTGACTTGGATGAGAACAACAAATCACTATTAGACATTAAAAACTTATCCATTACTGAAAACTACAGGCCCAATACAACATCACGACTACTGCATAACAAATAGAAAAGCAAATGAAGTAGAAATGCAGGTCAAATTTATTAAATGAGGTACCGACCTCACCAATCCCCATGAAAGCACGGACCACAAGCAAGAAAGGCAAACCAAGTTTTGCAGCAATTGGTGTTAGAGCTGTAGCTATTGACCACCAAACTACACCAAATGCTAAAACAAACTTCCCACCAACAGTATCTGCCCATATACCTCCTGCAATCTGAGCATCATGCAATAAATAAAATTAGAATAAGAAACCAACTGCATAATCCCCAGAATAACATAAGGATTTGCATCTCATTTAATTTTATTAAAATGAAATGAAAGAACTAAAAAATAATATAATGTCCCAAATTGAACATCCATGAATTCTTTCTTATATCTTAATGTCATGGACATGAAGCATACAATGCATATGAATGTGCCTCGATTGGTCATTAAACAGATAAGTTTTTACATTACCTGAGTGAGAAGGTAACCCCAGAAAAAGGAAGATTGTATGAAACCAACAGTTGTTGGACTCCAATGGAACTCTGATGACATTGGAAGTATAGCAATGCTCATGTTTACCTGCAGAATGATATCTGCTTTAAGGACTGACAATTGGCATGCTAATAAAATGAAAACAAAAAAAAATTCATTTTTTATTTAGTTTTTTAAAATTTTTAACTATAAAGGGAAGAGGAATTTACTATGCAAGGAATTGGAAACAGTGGTCTACCGTTATGAAATTTCCAACTGTAACAGGAATAAAGTGGAGACACCAAATGATCAATACACAATATAAAGCCAGTTCCCGAATTCCCGAAAGCTTTGCAAGTCACTTATCAACTCAGGCTCACATATGCGCTAACATTTTTCACTGACACTTTCATAAAGACGACGAACAACTAACAAACTAGACTCATGCTATGATCCAAGTGAATCTCACTTTAAGCGGTTTGAGGGAGACCTAACACATTGAAATAATAATCTTTTACCAGCGAAGATGACCGCTTGCAAGAAACGTTCATCCAAATGTTCTTCATTCAATCACATGGATCTGTCAACTTGACCAAATTAACCAAAAAGTTCTCAATTATGTGTTTCATCTGTTTCTGCCAATAAACACTCTTCATAAAGGACCAGAAAACTTTATTTTCCATTAACCTAATGATCATAAATAGAAAATCTAAATAAAGCAATAATCATTCGACTTCATATAATAAGGGAAGGTCTCAAACTCATCACTAAATTTCAATTTCAATTTCATTTCAATCTGATCAGACAAATTCCGTCACAAAATCTATTGCTCTTTCATATATAGCAGACAAATTTTCTTGACGTTAATTTGTTGAGTTGGTTGGACAAGGATACAAACTCGCGCACCAGTGTTTATAGCCACTTCATAAAAGGTAAAAACGTGAATACTACAAAACTAAAGATCTCAATTAACATCCATATCGATAAGGAAGTATTTATGCTTACTCTATCCATATTGCAGAGTAGGAAAGCAGAGAAGCACAGAATCACAATAACCCAACGCTTTGGGAACTGTTTCCACCATGGCAGTGCACTGATGTCATTACAATCCTCATTCCTCAAAACGACGTCACTTAACGCATCCTCCAACTTCACAGACTCCGGCGTAGATTCAACGACATCGTACCGCTCCGACTTGACATCTGCCCACACTTTCCCACTCTTCCTTCTAACCAAATCATTCCTGGAACTGCTCGAAATCCTGATTAGGTGAAAAATGGTTTTTTCACTTGAAAATAATCGTGACCCAAGTTTAGATTTGATGGTAAAATCCGAGCCAATTGTTCTTCTTGACGAAAACTGGTGTTTTGGAGCTGAGTAAAAGGAGATAAGCAAAGCTCTCGCGCTCATAGCGTGAGAGCAAGAAACTAACCAATTATGAATTAAAAAAAAGCACTTTTCAGTCAAATAAGTACTTATTTTCCACACAATAATTCAGGCACTTTGTGTGTGAATGAGAGTGATTTAGAAGGGAAGATTTTTTGAAGGTTGAGTTCAACGTAGGGGAAGAAGATTTTTGCACTGCTATTTATTCATTTCTGTGAGAAAATTCTAAATAGGGATATTTTCTGGGGAACTGGCTGTAGATTTGACACGTGTTAACGTATAGATTTTGACTGGATAAAAATTTTCCAAACTTTTCTTTTAAAAGGGTATCGACGTCGTCGTTTTGATATGATTGAGGGCGTAAATATGGGCTGGGCCATACGTCTGGACCGGCCCAACGGGCAAAGGGTTCGGGTGAAACTTATATCGGCATCGTGTAATCTTTTCGAAAATTAAATTCTATTGAACTAAAAGGAATAAATTTATAGAAATTTCACTTCGAGGATTTTCTATTAACTAACGACAATAGAAATACTAGTTTTAAGTACCTGTTTATTTCACCTAGTGGAGAATTATCACAACAAAAAGGCAAAAGAAAAGGTCGAAATGATTGATATTTTAAATGTCTTGTTTTCATGTTTATAATCATTTCAAGTTGTCTCGAGAGTTAATTACAAGTATTTGAATGTTAGATTTTGTTTTAAGACGTTTTGTTTTGGTTATAAATGTTTGTATTGACTTTTGAAAGCTTAAATCATATATTATGTCTTGTCATCACAATATTAGTTGAACTTAGAAAGTAATATGAATTCATCTAGTCTATTTGTGATGAGTCTATTTTGACGTTTAGGTTCGTACGTATTATTTATGGAGTTTGAGGCAAATTTTATAAAGGGAAAATTGCAGCAAATATCCCAAACCTTTCGACTTTTAGCAGACTTTACCTTAACCTTTAATTTGTACCACCAGAGATTCCAAACCTTTCATTTTGTTGTAGCGCAAGGACAAATGGATGGATTGACCGCTACCCAAAGTAAATCAACTATCCCTTTTCGCCGTCCCTTTCTTCCACAATCACTGTCGCCCCCTCAAATACCAAACGACATGCACCTTCAGCATCAAAAGATGAATCATATAAATCTCCAGAATTATCCAATCCAAACACAACCTGTAATAAATCCCCATCCACTTCCATGAACTTTTCCTAAACATAAGTTGTTAAAACTTCAAAATAAGTTTCACCAGTGTGATTCCCCTCAATGCCCTCATCATTTTTCACTCGAGCATTACCATTAGCGTAGAATAACCTTATCAAATCCGAATAAATGGGTTCCCTTAATTCTAGAAATCACATCCAACCAAATTCTCCAAATTGCCTCAAGAATGGGAAACC
>CAIGRT010157317.1:0-14860 GCA_903798405.1 Fraxinus platypoda
AACCACTTCCCGACGAGTGTTCCACAGCCGGCGAGCTCCTTTTCGGTTGAATCCTAAATTAACTTGACCGTCGGATTGCTTGCGGCCGCTCCAACCCCTCCGGAAAAGGCCACGAGTGACTAACGACGTGCTACGTGTGTAGGTAGAGCTGACTTGAAGACCTATTCTATTGGCCACGTGTCAGAGCCATTTTTCGATGTCAATATGACCCAAAATTTATGAAGAGAACATGGAAATATGTCACATACCCATCAGCTCAAGAATCTGGTTGTAAAATGGTTTTTGGGAGCCGGTACAGAAAATGCAAGGTAGATTGTGTTAGGCTCCTACTCCACCAAATAACATGCATAGTTTCAAATGACACTTTAAATGTAAGAAGTTCACCCAACAATGCAAACAACAAAGTCATCAATGCAACAAAAAAGTGGTTTTAAGCGATAAATTAGCAACATGAGTTGGAAAAAAAAAACTCTGATTGTTTGACATTAAGCATCAGATAGTATAACAGATAAGATTTTAGATTCTTTTTCTTCTTTAATACCCATTCCTGGTAAACCCACATTTTCAAATGCGCTATCTAGGAACAGATGACGTAATCAACCACAGGAAAATGATAAGGAAAATCCCCAGGAGTTACAGTTTAAAATGGCATGAGATTTCAAGGATAGACTTGGAAAAAGAACATGTTGAATGACTTCAGAAATTCATGTTCTTGACATATTGCAGAAATGACCAAAATTTTCATCTCTTTGAGATGTCCAAGGTAATTAAACTGTTTTCTAACAAGTTCGCCTAAACGGTGCCTCCAATTCTTAAACGGTTAAATTTTTTCCTTCCTCTCTTTCGTCTTTCCTAGACGCGCTTTATTAGTTTTTTTTTTCATTTTTAAGTCTTTTATTTGAATTTAATTTATTTATTTTTAAAAAAAACTTTTTATTTGACTTTAATTTCAAGTTTTTAAAAGATTTTATATGTATAAAAGTTAAAAATGACTTAAGTTAAATAAAATTTAAGTTATGATACTATCTACATTATGTAATTATGATATTGAGACTCGTTATTTTGTTTCAAACTCCAAAAGCATGTATAAAGTTCCTATAAATTTATTAAGTAAGACTTGTCTAGTTGAAAATTGAAACTATGAAAAATATTTTAATTTTTACATCTTGAAAATTTTATAATTGACTAATGGTAGAAATTATTAAATAAATATAGTATTTTATAATTTTAGATGTTTGATATGTATTTTTTAATTATTAAATGATTAAAAAATTAAAATAATATTAAAATTAAGGAAACGTTTTTTACGCCTAAACTTCGTCTCCCTGTCTAGCCACGTTTTACGCTTTTTAGAACACTGTAATTAACAAAGGAATGCTTGCGTCAATTTCACCCATTGACTTGGCAGAATATTTAGGTGCACTTTATAACTGTCTTCTGCATATTTAACCCTTTAAAATCAATTAAGATTGTGTTACTAGTGTCGGAAGGAGAAAATGAGAGGGAGGGACTATTGTATATGCAATTTTGGGTAGAAGATATTTCTCATCTTCTTTTGAATTTCTGTCACCGGTTGAGAGAAGTTGTTGGGCAGAAGGTAGGAAAAAAGTATTACTTAAATTTACAAGACGTTACTTTTTTAGACAACCAAAATTAGAAGGCCATCCTGGGAAAGAGAAAGTACTCTGAAAGAAAACATATTAAAATCACCAACTAGTCTAACACAAAAAAATAGAAAACCTAAATGATCTTCCACAAAGGGTTCTACAATGGAGAAAGACATACCAGAAAGATATTCGATTTGGTTTCCTCGAGCGAGGTTGACGAGCCGAATATTTTTCATGGGGAGTTGAGTAAAAACGTGTAAGAAACTCAGTGGACAACTTCTCATAAAACTTTTAATCAGATAGCTGGACTTCTTGTATCACAGCTCTCAAATGATCCATTGTTATTACCCCGTTAGTTGGATCCTCCTGGTACCATGAGACAACATAGTGAACTAAAGACATTATAAAGAAGAAAAATTTATATATCTTTGAATATTTATTGTTATGGGCCTTCAGAGGCCCTCTGCCTTGTCCATCCAGTTCGTTCGCCACGTGTTGCACGAACTGATTCTGTGTTGCCACGTGACGGATGAACTGAATCTGTGTTGGACGAACTGAATCCAATACCCCGAACTGAAATGCTAATGCTCACTTTTTAGAAGATCCGAACTCATCCGCCATACACGACGGATGCAAAGGCCCGCACTCTGTATTCGCTACACCCTACATTCACCTCCCTACTCCTGCCAAGATCTTTTATGAAGAGATCTCAAAATCAAATCATTAGCCTGATTGATGAGACGTGTGGCAGACTCCAAACAGTCAACTCAAATGCTATGCCAGGGAACATTTAATACCCGCCAATCTATGGATTGACAAATTGATGCCTTTGAAAGGATGACATGTCCATGATCCAAAGCCGCATGTCCCTGCATCCAACGGTTCTCCTTTCCATTTCTCGTAGTATAAATACTCCCACATTAAAGTAAGAAGGGGTTTGAACTCTGATTTCTGATATTGAATTTCTTAACTCTTAAGAACACATATTTATACAAATTCTTAGCCATGTTCCGACGACCACTTCACCGTCAAACGTCACTTTCCAATTTACAAAAACACTATCTTGATGGTTGGAGTGCTTACGGCAGCTTCCACCCCCACCAAAAAAGCCCACTAGTGACTAACGGTGTGTTACCATGTGCATGAAGGAGCTTACCACGTCTATTCTGTTGGCCACGTGCTGTAACTATTTTTCGGGGTCAACAGATTGGTGACGTATGTGGGAACGTTACTGTAACAATGAGTATCCCCACGAAAGAAAAAACTCATCGAAATATTTGGTCGATATTCTCCCTTGAAAATGAGATTTGTTCTTAAAGAAAGAACAAGTGGAAGCCATGAACTAAGTTTCAATTATTTGGGAAAAAAAAATTTGTAACTCCAAACCAGTGAGTTCCAGCAATGAAGAAGTGAACCCAATGATGGTAAGGGAGATCACTGAAGAAGAGATCATCCGAAATAATGTTACACAACAAAGGCCCCATCATCGATGTCGCAGGGGCCGAAAAACCGCTGCGCGACTGACTATCGAAGTGGCTCGCATGGTTACTAACATGAGAGGCATTGCAGCCCAAAATGCAGCCATGCAAGAACTTCTTATGCAGGTACACAATCAAGGAGGCTTTCAAGCCTATCAAAATCGTCCACAATCAACTCGCAACCAACAAGCTGAAGCGGAGCCGAGCCAGAGGACTTATTCGAGCCGACAAAGAGAGGCTCCGATTGAAAGGGAAGTGGAACTAGATACTTCCAATTACACCGTCCCTCAGTTGATGACGCCCAAGTGGGAGGAGATAACCTTCCCCCAGATTATGAAGATCGGCCTTAGAGGTCTGGAAGCATGTTTGATCGGATCAGACAAATGTCTAGAAATAGGGATCGATCCAACCATCAACCAGTTCGCCCACAAGAGCAAGCACAGAGCCAAGAAGCCCAGGCTCCTCTGCCTAGAAATAGGCAAGAGAGGCGAAGCCTAGTGGATTGGGTCCTATAAGCTTCTTGATGATGATGATGATGATGACAACCTCCCATTCTCTAAGGAGCTTCGTAGCTTTCCTATGCCTCAGAACCCACGTCGCATTTGATAAATCAACAGCAGACGCAAGCTGGGCATACCATAGCTCCCATTTCGGGACAAGCGCTAGCCGACGACTCTGAACGCTGTACCTACATTAGCCTATGAAATTGTTGGGCCCAGCAACAATAGGGGAAGTGGGAAGGGCCTAGAAATAGGCTCCCTACGCCGCCGTAAAAAAAAAACTTCGTAACACTAGGGAGAACCGTCATCATGATGAGGCTCCAAGATAGAACGCGCCAGAAGGGGCGAGATGATGCGACATTTGCCTCGACACGATAGAGAGACCCGAGATAGACAACGACACAGGCGAGATCCTACAGTCGCAAATAAAAACCAACTCATTCAAGAAATTGACACAATTATTGGGGGACCACACGTAGGAGGAGAGTCCAGAAATGTACAAAGAAATTACAACACGGTTTATGGCCAACTATATAGTAAATCAATCCCAAAGGGGGAGGTCAGTAGAGCCCATTACATTCACTCGGAAGATGCGGTGGGCGTACACTATTCCCACTACGATGCATTAATAGTGAGAGTTGTGGTGGCTCGAAATAGATTAAAGTGCATGCTAGTAGACAACGGGAGTTAAGTCAATATTCTGTTCGATTCTGCTTATGAAAAGATGGTGGTGGCCATTAACTCTCCCCTATACGGATTCATGAAAGATAGCATTATTCCAAGAGGAAGGATTACCCTGGCTATTGAAATGGGGACCCCACCTCTGATAGCACACCACTTCATGGAATTCTTGGTGGTTGACCACCAGTCTGCATACCACAGAGTGCTAGGAAGGTCATCCTTGTAGGAGTTATGGGCCGTCACCTCCATCCATCACTTATGCATGAAATTTCTTATTGAACAAAGAATAGTCACCGTCCAAGGTGATCAGATGGGCTCAAGGGAGTGTTACATCAACTCTTTGAGAAAGGCTTAGCCCCGAGGAGTTAACATGGTGCTCTTTGATGCTGAAATGTCCGACACCCCTGAAGAAGGGCAAACCCCAGTATAAAGGAAAGATGTCGAGATGGCAGAAGCTTTTGTGAAAGGTCGACTTGAAAAGGTAGTCCTAGACGAACTGGATCCTCCAATCATTGAATCTGAACACAAACTGCTCCAACGGAGGATCTAGAAAGCTTTCCATTGGATCCCCAAGATGCCTCTAAAGTTCTGCAAGTTGGAAAAGATTTGGGAGATAAAGCAAAGGAAGAACATAAAGAGTTCCTCCACAAGAACTCAAACGTCTTTGCATGGAAACATGAAGACATGATCGAAATAGACCAGAAGATCAGTTTCCACCATTACAAATTGATCCAAGCCAAACCCCGTACAGGCAGAAGTGGAGATCACTAAACGCGGAGAGGTATGACACTTTGAAGAAAAAAGTGAAGAAATGGATTTGCAATGGCTTCATCGGGGAAGCCACCTATCTGAAGTGGATATCCAATCATGTGCTGGTGAATAAACACAATGGCAAGTGGAGAGTGTGCATTAACTTCTCCAATCTCAATCAGGCCTACCTAAATGACAGTTTTCCACTTCCTCGGATAGACCAATTTGTAGATTTGACTGCTGGACACGAGCTACTAAGTTTTATGGTCGCTTATTCAAGTTATAATCAAATTCCCATGTACCCGAAGGACGAGAATAGCGTTTCTTTCATCATTGATAGGAGGCTATATCGTTATAAAGTGGCCCTTTGGGCTGAAGAATGCTGGAGCCACCTACCAGAGGCTAGTAAACAAGATGTTTGCTGATCAGCTCGGCAAAACGATGGAAGTCTATGTTGATGGCATGCTTGTAAAGAGCCTCGAAGGAAGGGACCATGTGAAGCACTTAGATGAGGCTTTCCAAATTTTGAGGAGATATAGAATGAGGCTAAATCCTCTCAANCTGATCAGCTCGGCAAAACGATGGAAGTCTATGTTGATGGCATGCTTGTAAAGAGCCTCGAAGGAAGGGACCATGTGAAGCACTTAGATGAGGCTTTCCAAATTTTGAGGAGATATAGAATGAGGCTAAATCCTCTCAAGTGTCAATTTGTTATAACATCTGGTAAGTTCCTTGGATACATTGTAAATTAGAGAGAAATTGAAGCGAATCCAGAAAAGATTAAAGCTTTGATCGAAATGTGGTCACCTCAGAAGCCTAAAGAGGTGAAAAAAACTTACTGGCAGGGTGGCCGTACTCAACCGCTTCATATCCAAAGCCACGAAGAAGTGCCTTCCCTTCTTTAAGGTTCTCAAAGGAGGAAAGAGGTTCCAATGCACACTAGAGTGTGAGGAGGCATTCCAGGCACTGAAAATTTACCTCGGACAAGCTCCTCTGCTATCCAAACCTAAAGTGGGTGAACCTTTGTTGCTTTAACTAGTTGTCTGATGATGCTATAAGTTCAGTTCTTATAAGGGAAGAAGAGGCGCACCAATTGCCCATTTACTACATAAGCAAAGCCTTGTCACCGACAGAGGTAGTCGAACTCAGTGAGTTCAATATAATGTATAAGCCAACGACTGCGGTTAAAGGTCAAGCCCTAGCTGTCTTTGTTGCTAAATTTGCTGGGGCTTCTGAAATAAAAGTGAATATAGAACTGGTGGAGCCTCCTACCTGGAACCTCTTTGTTGACGGACCATCTAGAGAAGCCAGTTCGGGAGTAGTAGTCTTGGAGAGCCCTGAGGCCATAAGTTTAATTGTGCAGTGAGGCTTGGATTCAAAGCATCCAAAAATGTAGCTGAATATGAAGTGCTCCTAGCCGGCCTTCGTTTGGCTAAGGAATTTCAAGTGAAGAGGTTGACCATTAACAGTGATTCACAACTAGTGGTAAACCAGGTCATTGGCAATTCATGGCAGCGTACCTAAAACTAGTCATGAATTTTCTCTCAACTATGAATTCGAACTAACACAAGTACCCCGACTTAAGAACTCCTACGCGGTTCCCATAGAGCACCTTGCTGAACCCTCAGTTACAAGGGAATAAAAAGTGATGTGGATTGAAGGCACCCCATTATGGATGCAACCTATTATTGCTTTTCTCAAAGAACAGACCATACTGAGCAATGAAGTCGAAGCTCATCGACTTCGAAGAAGGGCTGCTCACTTCATCCTGTAGGATGATGTGTTATACAAGCGAGGTTTTTCATCTCCCTCTTTAGGTACACAGGAGGCGAAGAGGAAAACTATATCCTAAGGGAGATCCATGAGGAGGTTTGTAGCAATCACTCTGGAGGGCTAGCACTGGCACATAAGGTACTCAAATAGGGATATTATTGGCCCACCTTAAAAATGGACTCAATACAATTTGTACGTAAATGTGACAGGTGTCAGCGCTTCTCCAATGTGCAAAGGCGACCCTCACAAGAACTCGCAGTTGTATTAAGCCCTTAGCCATTTGCCAAGTGAGGAGTTGATTTCATAGGCCCATTGCCCAGAGGAAATGGGAATGCATGCTTCGTCATTGTAGTAATTGACTACTTCACGAAATGGGTCGAGGCGGAGCCTTTGGCTAAGATTACTGAAGTGAACACTTCCAAGTTCCTTTGGAAGAATATCATATGTAGGTTCAGCATCCCCCATTCTGTTGTTTCAGATAATAGAAAGTAGTTCGAGAACAAAAAGATCAGAGACTTGTGCTATGAGTTCGAAATTAAGAAGCATTTATAAACACCTCATCACCCATAAGCGAACGGACAGGTCGAAGCGGTCAACAAAACCATCAAACTCACATTGAAGAGAAAGTTGGACACTTCAAAAGGGAATGGGTTGATGAACTCCCCCAAGTCCTTTGGGCCATACATATAACCAGCAGGACTGCAACTAGGGAGACTCCATTCTCCATGACTTACGGGGCTGAGGCCATGAACACAGTAGAGGTTGGAGTACCTTCACCTTATCGCATCCACTTCAATGAGGTGACAATGATGAATTGAGAAGCTTCAATCTTGAATTCCTTGAAGAAAAGAGTGATGACTCTCAAGTCAAACTCGCCTCTTTCCAGTGCAAGATGATGCGCTACTACAATGCCAAGGTGAAGAAAAGGGCCTTTTGCATTGACGATTTAGTATTTCGAAAAGTTTTTTCGTCCTGAAGGAACCATGAACAGAAACATTGGGGCCAAACTGGGAAGGCCCGTATCGCGTTACAGAAGAAGTGCGACCTGGCACATATAAGATTGAAGATTTTGTAGGAAAAGTAATGGCTCATCTTTAGAATATCGAACATTTGAGGAAGTACTATCAGTAGGGAAATTGTGAAGGCTAACTTCGGTCATGTAAATATTCTTGTCAATGGAATGAATTAGTTTTCATTTTATCATTGTTCCTACAAAGCAACGCCCTTATCGAGGTGTGTCACTCCTCCATGAGATCACCTCAACCAAGGATATTCACTTCGACACCGCTATAGGGATCGTCTCATCAATCCTTTGGAGATGATATTTTCCATGCCAAAAAATGCCCTTAGCCGAGGTGTGTAACGCCCTCGCAGGGCGACATCCGCAAAGGATGTTCACTTCATTAGGAGAGGCGCGTGCGCCTTCCCTAGTGAAGTGTTGTAGCAAGGTGTTTACACTTGGATCCCATTTAATTCATTCATTTTGGTGAAGTGTTTACACTCCATTTGCTTGGCTGAAGTGTTTAAGCAAAGTGTTTACACTTGGATCCCATTTGATTCATTCATTTTGGTGAAGTGTTTACATTCCATTTGTTTAGTCAAAGTGTTTACACTTAGATCCCATTTGATTCATTCATTTTGGTAAAATGTTTACACTCCATTTACTTGGTCGAAGTGTTTAAGCGAAGTGTTTACACTTGGATCCCATTTGATTCATTCATTTTGGTGAAGTTTTTACACTCCATTTGCTTGGTCGAAATGTTTAAGCGAAGTGTTTACTCTTGGATCCCATTTTATTCATTCATTTTGGTAAAATGTTTATACTCCATTTGCTTTGTCGAAGTGTTTACACTTGAATATTATTTAATTTGTTCAATCTAAGCGAAATTGAAACACGCAAAAAGAAATAACACAACAGTTAAGAAAAGGATTTCATTACAAAATTGGTCAGGGCCGAAGCCGTTACAATGGAGAAGAAGAAATTAAGGATCTACATTTACAATTGCCCCAGCCCCCACTTTTTCTTCAGGAGCTTCCCCCTCAGCCACGACGTCAGGTCGACCTCCAGTAAGACCTCCGAACTTTTCTTCTAGAAATCCAATGTCTAGCTCCGGATGAACCTCCCTCTAGCGAGACATCATCTCTTGGGCACTCCATGAAGCCTAGTAGTTGGCAAAGTCATCATACTCCTTCATTTGGTTGAAGTTGTCGATGTAGTTCTACACTGCCACTTCATCCACTGTCTTCACTTCAGCTCTTAAAGATCCAATCTCTTCCTTTTGGGCCTCGGTTAACATCCTGAGTTCGGCCTTGTCCTTGTTAGCCTGCTCCAATACCTCGGAGGCGATCTGCTGGTGTTCATTGGACTGATCGACCTTTTTTGTCAAGGCTGCCACTTGAGAAATAGATTCATGAAGCTAATTCTTAAGTTGGTTCATCTGAATCTTAGCAGCATCCAACTTTACCTCAGCCTCAATCCTCTTCACCTCGGACTCCTTACCTTCCTTACCTCTTCCTTCCATTTGTCCGAGACCTCAATCCTTCGCTCTAATTCTTCATTTTTTTTTTCGAAGGCTCCGGACTAAATCTTCTGCCGCTATGCCAATACTTAGAGCTCGAGCCACATAGGCATTGTTGGCGGCTAGAAGATCCTCCACTTCGCAGGAGGCGACGTGGTCTCGCCAGTCCCCGGTCTGATACTTGTTATGAACTCGGGCGGCAAAAGTGGTTTCGGGAGGCAGCATTTCCAATACTACCTCGGAGAGGTTATCATCCTTGTTCCCAACGAAATCTGTCGCTTTGCTGCGAGGAAGGTTGGCAAACTTCTTCAACTTCTTCCGAGGTGGCTATGTAATGTGGGTGGCAGGGCTAGGCACTGTAGTCTTTGGTATAGCAGCCAAGGGAACCTCGAAGGGGCCACTATGATCACCCTGATGGGAATGGAGGGAGGTGGAGGCTTGGTCACTGTGGTAGTACAAGAGGAAGCCCCCGATGGGCCTGATTTTTTTCCTTTTAATTAAGGAGGCACCTTCTTCCACTTCGTCCTCTTCATTTGGAAATTAGCCCTTACTCAATAGGTTTAGTTTTTCGGTCTGCTTCTTGTAAGCGGCCGAACTAGATTTCAGCATTCTGGTCTCCGCCACGCTTCGGTGAATTGTGGCAAAGTCAAGCCTCAACGACTTCTTCTTCCAAAAGTTGTCTGCAAAAAGGAAAAAGCGTTAAGTAAATTTAGGCAAGGTATCTAACCGAACTGAAGACATAAATAAGGCTCACCTTGAGATGCCATTAATCTGTGGAGAGTGAAGTGAATATTCTTGTCGATCAGCTCATTATAACTCCATTCTTGTGGTGGTTGCAAGTAAATATGGTGGATAATATCCTATTGCTCCTCGGTAGAGAGCCTGCAAACAACGAAAATATTAAGAGATAAGAAACGAGTTTAAGCAAAATCAATTAGGTAAGAGGGCATGTCCACCATAAATGGAGAGTAGGATCCCCAGGGGGTCAAGTAGTACCAACCCTTACTCTTTTCACCCCTGGCTACACTTTTGGGGAAGTAGATGAAGTGGAAGAAGCTAAAGGCCATATCAACACCCAGGCTGATCTGACGCCATAGCATCCACAACCCAACCATCTACCCCAGGAGTCGGATGGAGTTGGGTCAGAGCCAGCCCGTAAGAATGGATAACTAACCTAAAGAATGGGGTGAAAAGGGAGCCTAAGACCTGCCCCTCAATAAGTTCTCACTTATGGCCACACAACCCGACCTCAGATAGCATGCCCTCTCACTGAAGTCGGGTATTATCAGTTCTATATTGTCAAGGATCCTAAAAAACCTGTCTACATTGACCAATATTTCTAGGGTAACATTGGAAGGATAGTCAGATGCTCCCCATTTTATCAAAGTGTCTATTGGAAGGGTGGAAAGTCTGCAAATATTCCAACCCAACCTGATGGCCCTACCTATTTTGTCTGAAGTGACGACTATGAGTTCCCTAATGGCCGAACTCCCCACACTTCGCCTATCCTCACTCATAGATGTATTCCCAAATCTCATAGCGGCCATTTGTTCGAATTTTGAAAGCCAAAAAGAAAAACGGACCAGAGGGAAAAAAAATATTACCTAAAGGAGTAAACGTCAAAGGGAAGGATGGTTGACGGAGTTTCAAAGCCTTGGTCGCTGGAGAGAAGGAAAGCAGAACAAGAACGAAGAAGATGGAGAAAAATCAGAGAATTTTGCAAAGTAAACCTGTGAAATGAGAGGTTTTAGCCATATATAGGTGCTGCCAATTCACCCAGTTGTTAGATTATCACTAATCACATCTTGGCCGTTCAAATCTATAGTGCATCATCACCATTAATTCTAAAGGTCACATAAGCCAATGGTCCTGATGAAGCAGTATACCTCACGCTCCTACCCAAATGCGTCGCCTTGAACTTGTATAGCCCTCGCCATGATTACCATTTATTACCTAGGGGGTGTGCCTTGAAATCAAGTGATGCCTTCATGATTACCTTGGGAAGACGTAAAAGTTTCAAATTATTAGCACACAACCCTAAGCTATCTAATCAGCAAGACTTCGTTTTTGCCACAACTTTTACCAAAGTTGCCAATACTTAAGGCTTCGTCCTTCAGCCAGTATTTCGTTTTTGCCACAACTTTTCCCAAAGTTGCCAACACTCAAAGCTTCCTTCAGCCAGGACTTCGTTTCTGCCACAACTTTTTCCAAAGTTGCCAACACTCAAAGCTTCGTCCTTCAGCCAGGACTTCGCTTCTGCCACAACTTTTTCCAAAGTTGCTAACACTCAACGCTTCGTCCTTCAACCAGAACTTCGTTTCTGCTACAAATTTTTCCAAAGTTGCTAACACTCAGCGCTTCATCCTTCAGCCAGAACTTCACTTCTGTTAGCAACTTTGAGACTTTTCCCAAAGTTGCTAACACTCAACGCTCCGTCCTTCAGCCAATACTTCGTTTCTGCCACAACTTTTCCCAAAGTTGCCAACAATTAACGCTTCGTCCTTCAGCAAGGACTTCACTTCTGCCACAACTTTTTCCCAAGTTGCTAACAATCAATGCTTCATCCTTCAGCTAGGACTTCGCTTCTGCCATAAATTTTTCCAAAGTTTCTAACACTCAACACTTCGTCCTTCAGCTAGGACTTCGTTTCTGCAACAACTTTTCCCAAAGTTGCTAACACTCAGCGCTTCGTCCTTCAGCCAGGACTCCACTTCTGCCACAACTTTTCCCAAAGTTGCTAACACTCAGCGCTTCGTACTTAAACCAGGACTTCACTTCTGCCACAACTTTTCCCAAAGTTGCTAACACTCAAAGCTGCGTCCTTCTGTCTGGATGTCGCTTCTGAATACTTGTTTGTCTCTTCTACAATGATTAACGCATACACCCTATGAAATGACATGATATAGCTACATCAATAAAGTCCATGCATGATATAAATATCCATACACGGACTTGAGGGACTGTTGTTACAGGCCTTCAGAAGCCATCTACCTCGTCCATCTAGTTCGTCCGCCACGTGTTGCACGAACTGATTTGGTGCTGCTACGTGGCGGATGAACCGAATCTAGTACCCCAAACTGAAACGCTACTGCTCACTTTGTAGAAGATTCAAACTCATTCGCTATACATGACGGATGCAAAGTCCTGCACTCTACATTCGCCACACTTCACATTCACCTCCCCACGCTAGCCAAGATTTTTAATAAGGAGATCTCCCCGAAATCAAATCATTAGCCTGATTGATGGGACGTGTGGCAGACTCCAAACGGTCAACTCACACTGCTATGTCAGGGAACATTTAATACCCGCCAACCTATGGATTAACAGATTGACGCCTATGAAAGGATGACCTATCCAGTATCTGAAGCCACGTGTCCCTACATCTAACGGTTCTCCTTCCATTTCTCTTAGTATAAATACTCCCACATAAAGGTAAGGAAGGGGTTGGGACTCTGATTTCTGATCTTGAATTTCTTAACTCTAAATAACACATTCTCAACGATGTTCCAGTGACCACTTCACCACCGGACGTCTCTTTCCACTTTACAAAATCACTAACTTGACCGTTGGAGTGCTCGCTGCCGCTTCCACCCCACCGAAAAAAGCCACGAGTGACTAACGGTGTGTTACCGTGCGCATAAAGAAGCTTACGTGGAGTCTTATTCTGTTGGCCACGTGTCATAATCATTTTTCGGGGTCAACATTTATTTTGATTAGCACTCACTACTCAACACACCTCCAAGGCCGCTATACCTACATCATTGCAGATTTTTTTTAAATTTCAGCACCAGTATATCCCTCAGTCAGACGAGCAAGTTCTTCAATGCATAAATCAGAACTACATGCCCTCTGGCTCAAATGAACACCGAATATATCCTCGCGGTCATTCTCATCTGGTAGTCCAATATAAATAAGTCAATTGAAAAGTCCTACCAAAATTTTAATGAAATAAGACAGCTACTAGAGTTTACCATAAAATGTTGCATGGCGACAATCAACATCAAATCAGTGGACATCAGGCATAGTACCTAGTCTTAGAAGAGCAGGGTCAAAATCTTATCTGGCTGATTAGTAGCAGCAATAATAGTGACATCAACTCTTTCACGCACGCCTACCGACAAATTATTTATAAAAAAAAAAGATGAACCGCATCCCAGATGGTTCCTACCCGCCCTGCCCTGAGCCTTGGTGAAGGAGGTAAATCGCAGGTTATGCCTCCAATGGTACAGGGTAGAAGGCTGTTTGTACATTTGCACTTACCCAAGAAATCCATATTTCAGGATTCGAACCCTTGACGCGATAGCCTCAAGCAAAGCTGGAGTTTTTCCACCTTCCCCTTTTACCACTTGGAGATGTGTCCTGAGGGCACCTACCAGCAAATTATTAACATACTCAGAGCTTGAGATAAAGATACTTTTAAGAAAGTTTTATTCAGTCAGTAAACAATCTCGCAATTAATAATTATAACAAGAGATGTCTATGTAAATAAGAACTATTCACAAAAGATGGTTTCGGATTTAGTTACCATCCAATTCATTGAGTAATTGGGTTATAACCTGATCACCAACTGAAACCCCATAACCTTCTTCCCCACAAGTTTTGACAAGTCCATCTATTTCATCAAAAAATATTATGATGGGGTCGTTGCCCGTGCCTTTTGAAATAAAGATTTTACATTCTTTTCATATTCACCAACCCATTTGTTATAAAGCTGAGGGCCATTTATTGAATAAAAATATCATCCGGCCTCACAAGCTACTACACTTGCCAATAGAATTTTGCTACATCCTGGAGGACCAAACAACAATATACCCGAAGGAGGGTGTGTCCCAATTTGCAGCATCCTTGTGCTTCTGAGGCCACAAAACAACTTGTATTAATTCCATCTTAGCCACCCTCTGGCCGCCAACATCTTCCCATCCAACTTTTGGGAAGTAAAGTTTTACCTGTAGCTGAAGAGTAAGTAAACCATAGGACTAAAGAAGAGTGCAAAGAGAAAAGCAACTGACAGACTGTTAAATTGTAATAATGATCATTATCATCATCAAACAGCTGAAATTTTTGAAGTGTGACAGTCTGAGAACTATAATGAAGGGATAAGGAATCATGTAATTTACATAATTTAGAATCAACTACATTAACACATTCGTAAATATCATCTATAAATAGAAGACAAAATCCAACTACTTTAGATTGGAGATTATAAAGGACCCTGGGTAAAAGCGAAATAACCTAAATTAGGTTGGGGTGTCTACATAATTCTTACATTTCTCTTGGCTGCCTACAGTGATGCACATATTTGTAAGGTGTTAACATTGAATCGAAATAATTACAAAATGAAAACAGATAAAATTGGACCACGCAATACAAGGGGCGTTGCCCAATCATACATTATATGAGCATTCTGTTGGAATTAATTGATAAGGTGTTAAATAATTAAATGTGATATTTAATTATGTGGGCCATTGCAATTAATTTGGGTGAATTGGAAAAGTCTCCAATATAGGCCCATATGTTGATAAGCCCATTTTAAGTGTCTTATATATGGTAAG